>JARQWZ010001294.1:0-7500 GCA_033150135.1 Gobio occitaniae
ATGTAAGGTCTTTATACTCCACTGAAAACATAGTTATGAATATTATATTACATTTCTGTCAATAAATCCTCATGAATATTACACACTCCACCTTTAACTCTTTCCCCGCCATTGACACAATTTTTACAGCTATCCATGTTTTCACTGTTATACGGTAGGGGGCGCTATTACGCAATTTCTGAAAGAGTACAGAATCTCTGGATCAAAACACTGATGAAGAAGAAGCAGAAACGAGTGATAGAAGATTGCTTACACAAATGTAAAATAACACCCCAGGTGAATAAAGTAAAACAATGACAAATAGATATCCCCATACTTCCCCAGTTGACTGATTACATTAAGAATTCCAAAAAAAAATTGTATTACGGGTTTTCTGAAATGTCATGTTTAAATATGGCAAATGAATTGTTATCTAATTAAATATGCACTAATGTGCATGTATTTCTAGAACAAAAATCTGAACATTGAATGAAGTCAGGTTCAAAATACTTGTTCCTTTTTTTTGACAGATTAATTCAAAGGTTTTTTACAGAGGGGGAGATTGGATATCTCCATAAATCAGAATATACTGTCAACAGCCAGAAAAAAGTTAATTTCCACAATTTGTTTAGGAATAAAATTTATAAAATTAGGCAAATTATAGTATAGTTTATAATAACGAAACCCTCTGTAAAAACCTTCAGAATATAGATAGGAATAAAATTGTAAAGTTTAGTGTATGTAATTGATTTCTGGCTTAGTGCAAGAGAAAAAAACTAATTTTGAGAAAATGGCCTTTAAAGATATGTACTGTAATTGAAATCCACAGACACAAATAGATAAAGTGCAATAAAAGTTACAATTAAAAGTATAATTTTGGATGTTTCCTTTCCACTGATCTGAAAAAACACCTTATGAAAAGCCAAAAAGCACAAAATCTCAAAATTGACAGATACATGAAAAAAACTATAGAATAAAATAATAAAATAAATAAAATGTTTTTAAAATGGAAAGAGTTAAAGTTCAGTTAAAGGTATATTTTAAGTATAAAAAAATTATATCTAAATAGGAACATAGTATACTTAAAGTGCAAAAATAATATATAAATGTAAACTATAAGTAGGCTCACAAGTATAAAACTACTTAACTAGTAGTTTACTGAGAATATACTTCAAAGTGTACTTTCATAAACTAAATTAGATGTGCTACACATATTTGACTAGTAAATTATCTGTATACCAATAAGTTCACTTGTAGTAGATGCAGTACAGACAAATTTTTTTTTGTTGTAAACTAGTTGTGTACTCAAAGTTTACTACTGTTACACTTAAAGTATACGTATAAGTATAATTTTATACACTAAAAAGTAGGCCAATTTAGTCCCAAGTAGTATTGAAACAGTACACTTACAAGTATACTTTTAGTACATTGATATTAGCATACTTACTACATAAAGTTTACTTAAAATATACTTATATTTCGAGTTCATATGACAGTATTGAAATATTTATTTATATTGCTTATCACTGCATAATACCTACCATTTTATTTACTGTATGAAAATAAATCCAGTATTTAGTACATACTTGACCAAATATAGTAAGCTAGTAATCTTGTGGTTAAGTCATTAAAGTGTTTGATCATCTGACCTCTGCTGTATGTCTGACCCTCTCATTGACCTCTGACCCCACGCTAACCTAAATGTATTCAATGAAAATGACTTAATGAAAGGCTTACTGTTTTGATTACAGATTGTATTTTACCGTATTAGTGGGAGATGTTGAAAGAAGCAGGAGGGGATTGAGGATTCAGACTGAAGGAAACAATTAGTGAATGTCTCTGAGTGAACTGGCTTGAAGCCATTTTTCAGCGCTGTGTGGAAGAGAGTTCAAGTACTTCCAGATTTTATTGGTTGTATGTGTTTATTCCCAGATACTTCACTGTCTTGTTTGTTTAAGATCATGCTGAAAGGATCATGTTCAGCCACAGATTATATTATTCTTTGTAGAATCAGTTACCATAAAGTGTTTCAACTGAGAGTCAACCAAAAGAGTAACAGTTTATGTGCATATTATCTCTTTCTTTTGTAATTAATCTTTTGTCCGATGCATTGGCATCCAATCAGCAGTTTTCATTTGATTTTCTGATATCTGAAAGATGTTTGGTCTCTGTTTTCCAGAGTTGACAGGTTAAGTTCTTGAAAGAGTGTAGTAAATTCTGCAATGGGACAGCTAAGGACACATATTATCAACAACCCCCCACCCCCCATTCCCACTCCATATGGTCTGGATAAAACTTGTGGCATCCTTCATCTTCCAACTCGTCTGCCTTTTTGATCCCATATTCTCATAAATCAACTTCTTAATTTTCATGTTGAATTAGATTTGTATGGGATGCTTGTTTCCGAGCACTGCAATCCACCCCTGTGCTTTTTACGGGAAACGGGATGTCTCCACACAAACACACAATCACAGGGGACTCTTCAGTTTTCCACAGGCTTGTCTTTCCATCGCAAGGCCAGCATTCCTATCAACAGCCTTATCTGAAGCCTTATGCTAAAATACTTTTTTTGTCACATCATTCTACACTCCATACCCCACAATACCAAAACAAAATCAAGATTTGTGATAGAAAATGTAAAATGTATAAAAAAAAATTTAAACATTACATTGACATAAGGATTCAAACCCTTAAATCAGTGCTTAGTTGAAGCTCATTTGGCAGCATTTAAAGCCTTAGGGCCCTATCATACACTCAGCGCTATGTAACGCCAGGGGTGACGCAAGTGTTTTTTGCTAGTTTCAGCCCGACGCAATTCTCATGTTCACTTCCAGCTCCACGTTGTTTAAATATCAAATGCACTGGCGCATCTGTTCGCCCATGGGCGTCTGGTCTGAAAACCAGGTGTGTTCAGGAGCATTGTTGAAGCGTTGCTATTTTGAGAAAACTGAAAATGACTGCTCCATTGACCAAGACAAACCTGGTCTAAAGTCAATAGCACAGTATTTGTTGTGTTATTTAAAGTGTAAACGTTATTCAAAATGAAATGAGTTTTTGCTTAAAACAAGAAAAATGATTTGCCAATGGGGTAAGAAAAATAATCTTGTTTCTGATTGAAATCTTGTTTCTTGTCAAATCCTTTGATAATTTAAAATATAATAGGCCTTTGTAATGTGCCTTTGTTGACTACATTCTAAATAAACTACAACAAAATATATTTCCTTTGTCCTGTTGCTCTCTCAGTCACATAAATGACGCTCATTCATTATGCAGGTCATTATGCGGGTCTTTTGTCTCTCAGGTATGATACCCAGCATTATTCATTGTCGTTCACGCCTCCTCGCATATGGCCTTTGTAAAGAAAAAGTGTATAACAAAATGTAAATTAATATATTGTTTAATGTGAATGTGTAGGCTCAATGATTCTCACAACAGTTGTAAGCAAAAACTCTTGACAACAATACCCATTAGTCAAAAGTCTTGTGGACACATATCTATTGTGTGTTTTGAGGCCTTCATTTTAAAACAACATTTTTAGTTTTTTTGAAAAACCACACAAACATTATTCTCTCAAAAATACAAGCATGTACATATATGTTTCTCACATTTTATGGTAGCCTAGTTTGTGTTGAATACAGTGTAATTACACTTTTGCCATTAATATGTTTATAAGCAACTGAAAAAAGCACAAATGTCAGAGCATGTCAACTTCTAAAGGGCCCCAAAACAGCTCAGACTCCAGAAGGTTAACCTAAAACCACATAAACACATTGCAATAAACCAAATACACTAAATAATGTTCTTTCTAGAACTGTCATATGACCCCTTTAAGTCAATTTAACGTATAAGTCTTAACGTATCAGTGTTTTCTTTTAAATAATTGTGAAAAAATATCGTCATGGGGGTATGGAGTGGATATCTATGTGAAAAAAAGCTATTTAGTATAAGACTGCGTCATAAAATCTGTAAAAATGAAGGGGTGTGAATAGTTTCTGATTGCACTGTACTTTTCACAAATAATTGAAAAGTAATATTTGCTATCTGTATGCTTTGACCATTATGGTCCTAAAGAAACTTTATTAACTTCCCGCTTCAATTATTATGTATTATTTGTTCCTCTTCTTTTTGTGCCAGTTAGTTTAAACTGTATACTGCTCTCACTTCACTATTTTGAACCGCTGACAGTCACTGTCACTGGATGCAAATTTTTTACCTGCAGAAAGCAATAAAATGTGTGCGTGCGTGTGTGTGTGTTTGTGTGTTCAGGACAAAATGTCCCAGCAAGGGTTGTGCCCACTGTGATCTTGTGGGGATATTTTTGGTCCCCATGAGGAAAACAAGCTTATAAATCATACTAAGGATTTTTTTTTTTTTTATGTAAAAATGCAGAACGTTTTGTGTGATGAGTAGGTTTAGGGGTAGGGCAAGTGTAGGGTGATAGAATATACCGTTTGTACTGTATAAAAATCATTATGTCTATTAGGGAGTCCCCATAAACCATGAAAACCATGTGTGTGTGTGTGTGTGTGTGTGTCCATTTATGCAATTCATTATGATATTATATGAGCACATTAGATAAATAATTAAAAAGTAATATTAAAGTCTTGTAATCATGCATGATATGTGTGTCTGTGATTGGCAGCAACCCAGCCCAGCTGACATGTGTGGGAGAGATGTCACTTCCTGGACATTTCCTGTGAGTTGCCAAGAGGTGAAATGAATAAAAGGGATAAACGGCATCTGATGAATTATGTTAATTTCCTGTTCGTATTGTGATCCAGCCACATCTTCTTCAGTATCATTTAATGATACTTTTAATGGGGCTTTTAAATGTCACCATTTTTCAGCACCACAGTTATCTTTCATATTGTGAATTATTTTGTGTCTTTATTTAGAGCGTTCCTTATGCTGTCCATTAAACAGCATTTTCCCTCTAATAGCTATCAATCGGTTTGTGACCAGAAGTTAAATTGGACTTTTGGAGGTGGAGGAACCCATTAGAGCAACAAATACTGGGCTGAGACTAGATTTATATATTTTATATACTGTACTTGCCTGTTGTTGTCATACTTAATTCTAGTCAGAATATGAGTCTGATACTGCTCCAATGGGCTGCGATTATGGGGCGTGTCTCAACCGAAATGCCTCTGGATAGACCTACAACCAATCAGAGCAACGGAGTAAGTGAGACGTATGTTGAGCGACGCATAGTAGTAGTGGGAAGTTGGGATCATTTTACGGACTCGGATCTTTCAATCTCATTCAGCAAAATGAACAAATCTTTTTTCAAGTCATTTTGTTCATTTCAGCAGAATATAATTAAAATGTCACATGTTAAATTCCCCAACATATCTAGTATTTATGCAAACGTTTAGAATAAATAATAAATTATAAGCTAATGCAGCCAAGGCCAGACTTTAAGAAAGAAATTATTCATTAATTGCTAGCTGGGTATTCGGGCTATGCAGTCGTTCTTTCTTTTTGTCACTGTTCCCTGGAAAGATTAGTTCCCCTCTCGAGTCTTCAGGTTCGAGTCATTCGCTTACCAACTCACAGCCCCATCAGCTGAATGCAGAAGATCCTGAACAGAACCGATGGTATGTAGTGCATGCGCGGTCAACACAGAATGAACTAATCGCTCTCTGAAACAACTCGTTGTCACATTAAAGATTAGTTCAAAAATAATGAATTGTTCATCACTAACGCATAGTTGTCATTTACATGTCTATCTGTACTGCTTTAATACTGTGATGTTTTGTAATGTTTAATACAACAACAAAAAAACCTGCATAGTTGTCAACAGAACTCACAGCACACACGCTGGAAGAAGTAGAAAAAGAAGATGAGTGTAAACAATCTTTGCCGGTGTTGTAAAAATAATTTAAGGATACACGGAGAACTTCAGCCTGACTTCGTCATACTCAGAATCAAACAAATTCAACCCAAGCGCTCATGAGTCATGACGTGGATGGTTACGTTACTGTCCATCATCGTATAAAGCCCGCCCTGACAATTTGATTGGTCCGAACAGCTTTGGTTCGAGCATAATTGCTCCACAACGGATCAAGTCCAGACCCAGGCCCACCCGTTGCAGCTATAACAGCTTCAACTCTTCTGGGAAGGCTTTCCACAAGGTTTAGGAGTGTGTTTATGGGAATGTTTTACCATTGTTTGACCCTTACTGATCTAATGCCCACATTGTCACTGTATGATAATTGAAAGGAGCTAGATGACATCTCCGTTTTCTTCGGATTGGCTGTACGGCTGCATCAAATTCTGTTGCATTATTTTCCTGTTTAACACTGTGAAGCTGCTTTGAAACAATCTGCATTGTAAAAAGGGCTATATAAATAAAGTTGACTTGACTTGAAGTTGACATTCCTCTAGAAGCGCATTTGTGAGGTCAGGCACTGATGTTGGATGAGAAGGCCTGGCCAAGGTGTTTTATCGGGTTGAGGTCAGGACTCTGTGCAGGCCAGTCAAGTTCCTCCACACCAAACTCATTCATCCATGTCTTTATGGACCGACACTTTGTGCACTGGTGCGCAGTCATGTTGGAACAGGAAGGGGCCATCCGCAAACTGTTCCCACAAAATTGGGAGCATGAAATTGTCCAAAATGTCTTGGTATGCTGAAGCATTAAGAGTTCCTTTCACCGGAACTAAGGGGTCAAGCCCAACCCCTGAAAAACAACCCCACACCCTAATCCCCCTCCACTAAACTTTACACTTGGCACAATGCAGTCAGGCAAGCACCGTTCCCCTGGCAACCACCAAACCCAGACTCGTCCATGGGATTGGCAGACAGAGAAGCTTGATTGGTCACTCCAGAGAACACGTTTCCACTGCTCTATAGTTCAGAGGGGGTGTGCTTTACACCACTGAATCTGATGCTTTGCATTGCACTTGGTGATGTGAGGTTTGGATGAGCTGCTCGGCCATGGAAACCCATTCCATGAAGCTCTACACACTGTTCTTGAGCTAATCTGAAGGCCACATGAAGTTTGGAGGTCTGTAGCTATTGACTCTGCAGAAAGTTGGCGACTTCTGTGCACTGTGGCCCTCAGCATGCACTGACCCCGTTCTGTGATTTTACGTGGCCTGTCACTTCGTGGCTGAGTTGCTGTTGTTCTCAATTGCTTCCACTTTGCTATAATACCACTAACAGTTGAGCGTGGAATATTTAGTAGTGAGGAAATTTCACAAATGGACTTATTGCACAGGTGGCAACCTATCACGATACCACGCTTCAATTCACTGAGCTCCTGAGAGCGACCCATTCTTTCACAAATGTTTGTAGAAGCATCTGCATGCCTAGTGCTTGATTTATACACCTGTGGCCATGAAAGTGATTGAACACCTGAATTCAATGATTCAGAGGGGTGTCCCAATACTTTTTGCAATATAATGTATGTTCATGCTCATCTTCATGTCCAGGTGGCACAATATAGGTGACTTCATACTATTATTTACTATTAAAGAGAGCGAAACTATGGCTGTCAAACAAATAATAATGAAATAT
>JARQWZ010001294.1:12500-155000 GCA_033150135.1 Gobio occitaniae
TTCAGAGCATCTCCAAAACTGCAGCTCTTGTGGGGTGTTCCCGGTCTGCAGTGGTCAGGATCTATCATAAGTGCTCCTAGGAAAGAAGAGTGGTGAACAGGCGACAGGGTCATGGGCGGCCAAGGCTCATTGATTCACGTGGGGAGCGAAGGCTGGCCCGTGTGGTCCGATCAAACAGACAAGCTACTGTAGCTCAAATTGCTCAAGAAGTTAATGCTGGTTCTGATAGAAAGGTGTCAGAATACACAGTGCATCACAGTTTGTTGCGTATGGGGCTGCATAGCCGCAGACCAGTCAGGCTGCCCATGCTGACCCCTGTCCACCGCCATAAGCTCCAACAGTGGCACGTGAGCATCAGAACTGGACCACGGAGCATTGGAAGAATGCCTGGTCTGATGAGTCACGTTTTCTTTTACATACAGGGGATGGCCGGGTGCTTGTGTGTGGCTTACCTGGGGAACACATGGCACCAGGATGCACTATGGGAAGAAGACAAGCCGGCGGAGGCAGTGTGATGCTTTGGGTCCTGTCATCCATGTGGATGTTGCTTTGACACGTACCACCTCCCTAAGCATTGTTGCAGACCATGTACACCCTTTCATGGAAACTGTATTCCCTGGTGGTTGTGGCTCTTTCAGCAGGATAATGTGTCCTGCCACAAAGCAAAAATGGTTCAGGAATGGTTTGAGGAGCACAACGAGTTTGAGGTGTTGACTTGGCCTCCAAATTCCCCAGATCTCAGTATCGAACGTGTCCGAAAGAAACAGTTCGGTTCAGACGTCATTTTCAAAAAAAAAAAAAAAACTTTTTAACCACAATTGTTCATCTTGTGCTGGTCTGTGACGCGCCAAGCATTACATAATCACATTGGAAAGGTCACGCTGGACGTAGGCGGAAGTACTGCCCCATTGTTTATGACTCGATCGTATGTTTATGATTGTCTTATGACTCAGCATTGTGCCCCGAATCTAAAGAGACCAGTATCATGATTTTTGGCCAAAGCATTCAGAAGTTCGGAAAATTCTAAATGATGGATAATGCAATCGAATCATCCTGAGCCAAGGATTTAGAAGAAAAAATATTGTATCTCTAGCCCTTACGGTTCAAAAGTTATTAGCACAAACGTAAGTAAAGCTTTAGACAGGTGGTGCTAGTGGGATTGAGTTAGAGACAAATTTGCTATTGCCAATGTTTGGACTGTCCTCTATCAGTGTGTCTTAACTTTCACGCAAGCGGTTCTATGGGCTGCCATAGACTTCCAGAGCGGACGGATAATAATAATAAGAACGCCAACGATTACAATAGACCTATATGGACATCATACTAATCTTATCAAAATATATCTCTATATATTTCATTAACTATGAAATTATCAAGCAAATAATGCTAGAACTTTTCTCAGAACTTAGGGGCTGTTTACATCACACTGTTTTCCACTAAAAACTGAACACTTGAATGCGTTTTGGCCGTTCATTTACATGAAAAATCAGCTACCCACAAATTCATATCAATTATGGACATGTTCTACTAATGTTTGACCAACAATTCACGAGTTCACACGTACATCAAATTAAATGGAGTAAAGATTATGCGTATTTGGCGTGCTGTCCGGGGGAGGGCTCCGGGGGAGGAATTTGGCCCGAACCCAGAGTATCCCCCCCATGATGAAGATAGTCTAGAACTAGACTGTATTTTATTATGGATTGTGTTGACGTCTAATGAGTTTATTAAATCAAAGTGAGGAGATGGGGTGGTGGAGGGATGCTAAAAATAAAAACGGTCAACGAAAGAAGGTAAATATGCTGTATATATACACACACCTCTTATCGTTGATTAAATCGATTGGCTTGATATGCTCCACATGTGTTTAATTAGGTTTAATTATCTGAGGGTGCTCCTCTTGGGTTTGATTAGGCTACATTATCTGGCATGCTCCATTGTTTAGATAGGTTTAATTATCTGGACGTGCTCCTCCCGAAATTAGTTACTAAAACTTCACATAGTGTCACAATGATTTTCACAACTATTGTTTTATCAACTATCAAGCTTCCTTAAATGAAAGTGTGCTTGTCCTATCTTTCTGTAAAGATTAATGACTCTTGCTTTAATATTTAGCAATATCTATTGCTATGACTTCAGAAATGTTTGAGTGTGACTTCCCAATAGTTTGTGGGTTCATTGTACACACTCCTCCAGTGGTCTGCCATTTCCTCCCCAATGTCTGAATCTCTTCAGGCTTTCTTGTGCTCAGAGATCCCCTCAACTGCTCTCTCCTTCTGTTGCATCATCGTTCAAACCTCTGGCTTTCTTCTCCTTCCTGCCTACTCATTCTGTCCATTGTGACCCCAATCTCCAGCATGTATGAAGAAGCCTCGGATCTGAGTTATCATAAGGGAAATCCCTGGAAGGAGATTATGTTCTGTTGTTAAAGGGTGAGGTTCTCCACTGTTCTGGAGTGCGGACCACACAGCCTGATGAAATCCTGCTGCAGGACCCAGCCCTGACGGAGTGGGTGTACAGGATGACACCCAGTTCAAACTAAACACCAAACCCTGAAACACCACCATAAAACAGACAAATAAGGCTGCTTTCCTCTGCTCTGATCTTACACTTGTGGCAAAGCTTATGCTTTGTTCGCACATAGCATCATAACATAATTTACCGGTAATGTTACTTACATTGTAAGTACTTACAATGTTACTTCTCATGTCGGAAAATTGCCAGAACTTAATTTTTTTGTTTTGTTTTTTGAAGAGGTCTTGTTCACACATGAAACTGTAATTTACCACTAATTTATGTGTGAAAGGGACTATAATACCTGTAAAAAAAACCTGTTGCTTGTGTGAAAAGCATACACCAATCAGGCATAATAGACACATTAGACCCGATACAATCCAAATAATAAAATAATATAAAAATCTACCAATATCAACCTAATCAAAAGTCAGAGAGAACAGTTGAGATTTAAGAGCCGATTTAAAGCTGGCTAATGAGGGAGCAGACCTCACATCGAAGGGCAGGCTGTTCCAGAGTTTAGGTGCTGCAGCAGAGAAGGCCCGACCCCCCTTAGTTTTACAGCGAAAACATGGGACTGTTAAAAGAAACTGATTACAAGACCTAAGAGTTCTTTGGGGAGTGTAGGGAATCGGAAGTTCCCTTATGTATTTGGGTGCAACACCAGATCAAGCCTTGTACACCAAAACTGCAACTTTAAAATCAATTCTGAACTTGACAGGAAGCCAATGTAAAGTCACTAAAATGGGAGACATGTGATTGTAGTTTGAGGCAGGCCACAGTATAGAGAATTACAGTAGTCCAGATGTGATGTTATGAAAACGTGGATTACGGTCTCTAAATCTTTTGGAGACAAAAACGATTTTATTTTCCCAATAGATCTCAAATGAAAGAAGCTGCCCTATACCACTGAACTGATTTGTTTCTCAAAATTTAGTGACGAATCTAACGTAACCCCCAGAACCTTACATTATGTTGAATAGTGGCGGAGATAGAACCTAAATTAAAAGGAGATGAAGACCTGGATGGGCCCTAAAATCAAAATTTCACTTTTGCTTTCATTTAATTCCAAAATATTATTAACCATCTCACATTTGATCTCCTCAAAACAGTCACACAGTACGTCCAAGGGATAAGAACGGTCAGTTTTTGCCGGTAGATAAAGCTGTGTATCATCAGCATAGCAGTGGTAAGAGATCCTATATTTCTTAAAAATGGCACCCATTGGCAGCATATAAATTTAAAAGAGAAGCGTGCCTAAAATGGACCACTGACAGGTGAAGTAAATAACACTGATTATCTCTTCATCCCGACACCTGTTAGTGGGTGGGATATATTAGGCAGCAAGTGAACAATATTGTCCTCAAAGTTGATGTGTTGGAAGCAGGAAAAATGGGAAATGGCAAAGGATTTGAGTGAGTTTGACAAGGGCCAAATTGTGATGAGAAGACTAGGTCAGAGCATCTCCAAAACTGCAGCTCTTGTGGGGTGTTCCCGTTCGGCAGTGGTCAGTGTGGTCTAATGAATCACGTTTTCTTTTACATACCGTGGATGGCCGGGTGCGTGTGTGTCACTTACCTGGGGAACACATGGCACCAGGATGCACTCTGGGAAGAAGGCAAGCCGGCGGAGGCAGTGTGATGCCTTGGGCAATGTTCTGCTGGGAAACCTTGGGTCCTGCCATCCATGTGGATGTTGCTTTGACACGTACCACCTGCCTAAGCATTGTTGCAGACCATGTACACCCTTTCATGGAAACGGTATTCCCTGGTGGCTGTGGTCTCTTTCAGCAGGATAATGTGTATACCTGATCGGTGTATGCATCACACTATTGATTACAAAAGTGATTCACAAACATTTCAAACAAAAATGCATGAGAAATTCTAGTTTACTTGATTTCCCCTGTGATGTCACTGAAAATGGAAATGGAAAATGTCCTTCCTATTGGGAAAATGGAAGCTTTAAAGCCCCACTGAAGTGCCTTGAAACGCGCAGCATTATCCAATGTGTTGATGTAATTTCCACTGAAACAGGAAGCCAGGGCGGGACATATCGAACAGCCCCTCCTTTTTTTAAACAGCCAATAGCGTTTAGTTTACATCACAGAACTGTTTAGCTCGGTAAGGCCGCAGTTCCAATGGGTCTGATATGTTTTGTGGTCTCCGGCGACTCGATCTCATGATCCGCTCTGTGCTCTCGACAGAAAATCTGATGAGAAGCTAATAAGTGCAGATGTCATTAACCCTCTGGTGCTCTTCGTTTAGGGGTTGCATTGGTTGTCTTCCCGGTCATAAGTGACCGGACACCTAAAAATTCAACTTACTCCACCTCAGTAAAAACAATGCAATTTATTTTTCTTCAATAATATTTTGTCTTTTTAATTTTGTATTTTGAAATTATTTGATGGTATTTTTTAATATTTATGCAATAATTATGGTCTATTTTTGCCATTGAAAATTATAAAATCATTTTTTTTTTAAATATTTTTTTTTTTTACATTTTTATTATTATTATTATTATTATTATTGCAGTATTTCTGGTTAAAATAGAGACTAGGCCTTCAAAATATATTTTTTTGAAGGCAGATTAGTGCCCTCTTTTGGAATTATTTAAGAAATCATGCAACCATGGGTGTAATCACTAGAGGTCTCTATGGAGAATTTCCTAGTTCTGTTTTGAACACATTTAATGATTTTTTGTTGATGGATTTGAATATATATTTGAAAAATCTCAAAGACTATTTATTATAAAGTTTTAGATATTTTTTGTTTTGTTAGAAATATAGTTCCCTTTCGAAAGGGAACTCGCGCTGCGTCAGCTTGACGCTACGGGGGGAACGCCTCCGGCGTGACAGGTGCCTGAAATTACTATCGAAAAACGTCAATCCTATTGACCGGCAACAGCCTATGATGTCATCAAGGCGCGACCAGGAAGTATATAAGGGCGCCTTGCCAACATGACAGTATCTCTTCGTCTTCAGTGACTGTTTTGCCTGTTTCGCTATCGGGAAGCATCAACAGAGAAAAGAATGAAGTGTGCGAAAAAGCAGCGACACTTCCGCAAGTGTGTGGATCCGTGCAACAGGTACCTTACACCTGATGACACACACACACACTCTGCGTGTACTGCCTGGGGGAAGAGCACGCACGGGATGTTCTCGAGGGAGCATCCTGTGCGAACTGTGAGCGTTTTCCCATGAGAACGCTCCGCTCTCGTTTGGCTCTCTTCTCGAGGGGAGAGAGCTCAGCAGCTGGGAACGGCCCTGCTCGTGCTGAGGCTGAGCGGCGGTTACAGACTTGGGGTTCCCAGCTGGATCTGGCTCGTCGTCTGGAGACCGGTGTAGTGTTGGCAGACAACGAGCCAGATCGCGAGGGGCGGACCTCGGAGGAGGAGCAGGATTTGCGCTCCTCCTCCTCGTCCGCTGCTTTTCCATTTGAGCAGAGGATGGTTGAGGAGGCGAATGAAGCGCCTGAGGCTGAGGCTTCTCAACCACCCTGTCCCATGTATGGGGAGCTGTTGGAGGTGATGGAGCGCGCTGCAGGTAGACTGCAGCTGCCTTGGCAGCGCGCTAGGAGAGAGGACGTGCGTCCGGGTAGGCTGGACGACCGTTTTCTCTCTGCCCATGACCAACCAGCTCTCGGGAGCCTTCCATTCTTTCCCGATCTCCACCAAGAGATCGTGAGAGGATGGAAGAGACCTTATTCAGCCCGGATCCATCGACATCAGCGGGCTAATTTCGCTGATGTCGAGGGATTGCCCGAGGCGGGATACGTGGCGTTGCCGCCCGTAGACGAGGCGTTTGCGAACTACCTCGCCTCCGGGCGGCTATCGACATTAAGGGCTCCCACCCTGCCGTCTGAACCTCTCAGGACGTCTGCGCGCCTGAACGGCAGGGCATACATGTCGGCGGGTCATGCCGGGGCAGCCTTACACACAATGGCGGTGTTACAGGCTTACCAGGCAGACCTGCTGGGGGACCTCGATCAGGGGGTGGGTCTGACCCCTGAGGCGGTAGCCGAGCTGCGCCGGTCCACAGATCTGTCTCTCCGGGCCACCAAGCAAACCGCTTTTGCCATCGGTCGTTCGATGGCGGCGATGGTGGCCACGGAGAGACATCTGTGGCTCAACCTGGCGGACATCGGGGGGAAAGAGAGAACCTTTCTCCTCGATGCCCCGTTATCGCCCTCTGAACTTTTTGACCTTCGTAGAGGCGGTGGTGGGTAAGTTCAGGGAGGCGAGGGCGCGCTTGGCAGCGTTTAGGACTTGCATACCGCGGAGGTCCGGGACAGCGCCCAGGCAGTCGGGTGTCCCGCTCCCGTCTCAGTCTGAGGGCTGGAGACAGGGGCAGCGAGCCAGCGTTGCCTCTCGAGCGCCCCCGCCGTGGAGGAGCGGGACGCAGAAGAGGCGGGACACCCGCAACCGGAAGAGGAAGGAAGCCGGGGCTGGCAACCGGGACCAGCATAGGCGGCAGACTCCGCCCCCGAGGGCGCGGAGATAAATGCTGCTTTTCCCTTCCTCGCTCGTTCTCCCCGGGCGCTTTACATCAGGCCGGTGGGCCTATGATGAGCAGGAGATGTAAGATTCTGACGGCCCGCCTGGCTTGGTTGTCGAAGCGCCCCCCTCAGGTCGGCGGGCGGATATTAGCTTGGTGGCTGGATTGATGCACCGCGAGGAGCGATTGGTGAGTCCCCCTCTGCGAGGGTAAAACAATTTCAAAACTATGTTTTTCAGGACTTTTTGACCGTCGCTCCCCTGAGGGGTGCTTGGGGAGATTTTTGGATCATCGCGGGATGTCGCAGGGCTGCAGCTCCCCGTGAGTAGGCTAAGAACGATCTTCTTTGCAACATTATGTGGTTGTGTGTGTATGCCTCACTTTTGCTAGTAGAGTCTTGCTGCCTCTCCGTGTTATATTTTCCCACTATGTGGGTTATTAAATTGCGCTCTCGCCCGAGGGCTTGTAGTGTAGAGGACTAGCTGTGTTTTTTCCTAGCGTAAAAGTGGGAAGTAGCTGAAGACCGGGTACGCGCTAATGCGCGAGCTGTAGTGAGATCTGCGCCCAGCTCTGCGGGGCTTTGGGGGAAAGGGGTTTTTCGGGGCCTCAGTGTGTTATATTAGAGGTAATAATATATTCCTTCCCGAGCCCTGAGTAGATCTAGTGCGGTTTGCCGCACCACTTGGCCTAGGCTTTGTCAAGGATGGGGGCGTTCCCTTCTAATGAAGGTGTTTGCCCCTGGCCTGTCTTTTTGATATAGAACATGGCGTGGTTTATGCATCCTTGTTTCAGCCTCCTCTTATTACAGAGTCGTCCGGCCAAAGCCCGCCCCCTTCTCTGCGTTCTGGGGTTACGAGTAACGCAGTCGGGGTGTTGCAGCAGACAGCGACTTTGCCAGTGGTCGTGGGGCGGAGTGAAGCGTCTTTCGCTGGTTTTGCGATCAGACTTATCTGCCGTTTCCGCCTTTCAGAGCTTGGTGGCCGCCATCTTTGGCGGCCCCCGGCCTCCTCCTGGAGGATGTTCGGCCGGTGGGTTCTATATTTTCTAAAAGAAAAGGTATGTTTCACCCTTGCTCTATGTCTCTGCTCCACCTCCTTTAGGGCTCGGGTTGAACTGAACATCGGATAAACCTCTGTGAAGGTTCTGGTCGGATGCTCCCCTGAGGCCCGAGCATTACCAATGGCTGACGCCCTCGCACTTATGGTTGGCCGCTGCATGGAAAGTAAGACAGCCGCCCCGAGGCAGGTGACGTAAGTTGTACTCCCCTCGCTTTAGAGGGTCTTTGTTTAAGCACTTTCGCTGAGTACACTGCTATTGGCAATGTGATTAGGTCCATGTTTGTAGGCGCTGCCCGAGAGACTGCGCCGTCCTAGGGGCCCTAGGACACGGCGATGCAAGTTGTCCCTAGCTGCCTCTGGGATGGAGCCAGCCCAGGTGCGGGCATAGGAGCCAGCTGGTTGTTAGTAGCCAGCCTCGGCAGTCTGGGCAGTTGGACTTCAGAACAGGTAGTAGGCATCAACCGGCCTCCCTGCAAGGAAGTCTCGACGCCGTGGCCCACGAGTGGGCCCTGGAGGCTCTTCTCCACTGGTGTCGACGTCAGCAGTAACCTCGTCAGCAAAAACTTCCTTGGGGTTGAGTTCCCAGGTGTGAACTGCATTTCCAGGCTTTGTCAGCAGCAGACAGCTGCCGCCAGCCCAGGCGCAGCAGCCAGCCTTCTTAAGGCTGCCCTGAGGGGTAGGCTCCAGGTTTGGTTTACCTTTACTCAGATGGTAGGCCCGATTGGCCTCCCTCGTAACCTAGGTAGTAGGCCTCAACCGGCCTCCCCTAATGCAGCCGCTGGGGCGGTGACCATGAAGTGCCATGAGTAGCACATTCTGGCTTGGGCGGCTCGCTCTGCTATCAGGTGGAGGCATTGCGCCTCCCTGGAATCGTTCCCCGGTCCCCAGGTTTGGTAACGGATCGTAGCATGGGATGCTATCAGGAAAAGCTGCACGGGGCTTCCCTGTGGGATTCGCTTGGAGTAGTAGGCCCCACGTGGCCTCCTCTGAGGGCACGCTCCTGTCTCGTGGTCTCTGGATAGGTCCAGTCACTGAGCAGAGGGCTGTGATGGAGAAATGCCCGGCATTGTTACAGGTGGTGGGCCCGTTAGGCCTCCCTGATGATGCGAGTCCCTATCTTCCCTGCTACCTCGAGGGCTAGCACGACTGCGATCAGGTTTCAGGCCCGTTTGGCCTTCCTGAGGGCGAGCTCCGCTGTTGGACACGCGAGCAGTCGGCAAGGGTTACCAGGTGGAGGCTCCTCTCGGCCTCCATGGGGAACGAGTTCCCCTGGCGGGAACGCACAACTGGCTTTACGCTGACAGCTAGTGGTCACCCGCTATCAGGCGCCGGTCTCTGGCCGTTCGCGAGACCTGGAGGCGGTGTTCTTACCCTAGCACGACGAAACTTACTGCTGCTATGCGGTCCCCACGGGAGGGGACTTTCATAGTTTGCCTACTGCATGGTTACCTACCAGGCAGGCTTATGAGCTCCTCTCGAATGAGGGTCTACTATGAGCTTACGGCCGCTTGGCGCTGGTTAAGGGTTGTAGGCCCTCGGGGCCTCCCTGGCATAATCAGCCTGTAAGGCCTCTGGCCTCGTAAGCACGTTTTAAAGTAGGTGCTTGGTAGATCCGAGGATCGAGCGGCTAAACTCCCCTCGCTAGCAAGGGTTATATAGCACTTCGCTGAGAGCTGCTCTCCGGGATAACCCGTCTCTGAGATCTGGCTAGTGGATGTCACTGCCTTTTTTGCAGCACCCTAGCGGGATGCCTCTTCGGAGGCGAGTACCAGAGGCTCTGTACTGTACAGACAGGGTTGACCGTATTACGTGTCCCACATTAAGTCTGGGTCACCTGGTCAGGTCTCCCTGGTGGCATTCGGTGAGAACCTCCCGAATAGTGACTGGCATAGGGTTCCCTCGTAGTTCCCTTGCCACGTTCCCTTAAAGGAACCCCTTCTAAGTCGAATGGGCTGGTTCCAGGCCTTCGAGCAGGGGCCTGGGAAGGACCTCATGTGTGTGAAGGTTCCTTCTTGGGCGATAGCTTGGGCTATGACCGTAGGGAGCGCTGTCACTGACAGCCTAATATGACCAGAAGGGGAGTGGTTCAGGCATCTCAGTAGAATCTGCTTGTCTTGACAGTTGTCACTGCCAGTGGGCATGCACTCCCGTCGGCATGGCGGCGTTGGTATATCGTTCCCCGTAGCGTCAAGCTGACGCAGCGCGAGTTCCCTTTCGAAAGGGAACGTCTCAGGTTACGAATGTAACCATTGTTCCCTGAGAACAGGGAACGAGACGCTGCGTCGCTGTGCCATGCCGCAGGGCCTACCTGCCGAAAACAGTCCCTTCAGACGATTAGATACTGTCATGTTGGCAAGGCGCCCTTATATACTTCCTGGTCGCGCCTTGATGACATCATAGGCTGTTGCCGGTCAATAGGATTGACGTTTTTCGATAGTAATTTCAGGCACCTGTCACGCCGGAGGCGTTCCCCCCGTAGCGTCAAGCTGACGCAGCGTCTCGTTCCCTGTTCTCAGGGAACAATGGTTACATTCGTAACCTGAGACGATTTTTTTCTGTGAATTTGTGTTTTTGCAGATTTCCCATTCATTTCCTATGGTGTCATTTTTGACCGAAGAGCACAAGTGGGAGTATTTTTTTTACGACCACTTAGCATGCTCGAATCATGCCCTCAATTTTTTTGGTGTGTTTACATACCGAGTGCTAGAAAAGTCACCAAGTTTCATATCATTCTGATGAAGCTGGGATTTTTAAAAATTCCAAATGTGGTTCATAGGTTCAGTTTTTCATAGGTGTGTGTGTGTGTGTGTGTGTGTGTGTGTGTGTGTGTGTGTGTGTGTGTGTGTGTGTGTATAAGTGTGCGTGTGTGTGTGTGTGTGAGTGGATGTGTCAATATCACACTCTTGATGTTTCAGAGTGTCACCCCTTTACTGCTGTGTACTTTTTTCAGCATTGTGGCCGATTTGTAGATTGTACACACACAAATTCTGGGAATTTTTGTTTTTTTGCAGATTTCCTTAAATTTCCTATGGGGGTAATTTTTGACCAAAGAGCACAAGTGGGAGTAATTTTTTACGACCACTTAGCATGCTCGAATCATGCCCTCAATTTTTTTTTGTGTTAACATACCTAATATGCTGGAAAAGTTACCAAGTTTCATATTTTTCCGATGAAGCTGTGATTTAAAAAAATTCCACATGTGGTTCATAGGCTCAGTTTTTCATAGGTGTGTGTGTGTATAAGTGTGCGTGTGTGAGCGGATGTGTCAATATCATACTCTTGATGTTTAAGAGTGTCAGCCCTTTACAGCTGTGTACTTTTTTTCAGTATTGTGGACGATTTGTAGATCATCATTTATGACCGAAGACAATGAACGCTACTTTTGTTTTTACGACCAATCAGCATGCTCGAATCATGAACCCAATTTTTTTGTGTGTTTACATACCTAATGCAAGAAAAGTCACCAAATTTCATATCATTCCGATGAAGCTGTGATTTTTAACATTTCAAACTCTTTTCCGGTCAGAAATGACCGAAGAGCACCAGAGGGTTTTCAATGTAACTTTCTCCCTTTACACACTTCAGTCAATTCAAGTGTAATACAGTATATGCAATTGTATATTGTTTATTTGAAAGAATTAAAAGTGCAGTTTCGTGACTGTCCTTGTATTGTTCAAGTGGTTGAGGTTGATATGGGATTTAGAAAGTAATAATAAGTAATCCAATACTTTTTAGAGAGAGTAATTAGTACAGTGTTATCAGAGTAACTAGTACAACAATTACATTGTTGAAGATGTAATTACTAGCTGGAAATTAATTACTTTTTTAGAGGAACTTACTAAACACTGCTCTTAACCCAATTAACTTCCTGTATTACCTGTTTCAGTAGGCCTACTGTTGTTCCCTCAGCATAGGATCTTAAGGCAACGATTTCACATTGCGTAGCCATGACATAACTCAACGACAGGTCTTTATTGACAGATGGCAAGCACTGCACACAGCACAGCTGAGAAGACACAGGGGGGATAGCATAGTGAATGAAATTAAACAGTCATTGTACTTGTTTGTGAAGTACAATGTGAAGAACAACAAGGTCAGGGGTGCACAAAACTGTTCCTGGATATCGACCTTCCTGTACACTGCAAAAAGAGATGTGTTAAAAAAACAACACACAGAGTGTGTTGATGGTATTTTGACAAATGTTGTGTAGATTCAACTCAGAATGCGAATTGAATACATTTCAATTAAAATGTAACTCTGGATAGAATAACAGTGGGTGGAGGGCAGTTTGTGTTTATGATAAAAAATTATAGGTATATTTTAAATGGTATCCCATAAAAGGCTCTCAAATAAATTAAACAATAGTCTGTTTGCTAGAACTGTGTGTTTATTTTGCACATTTGCAACAGCAGAGGTAACCATGAGAAATATGATCAAATGATAATGTTATCATCACATACATTTGTTGAGCTAAGCAAGTGTTTGATATTTGAGAAATGACTTTAAAAAAAAAAAGTTATTATTTTTATAGCACTATTGTTTTTAGTAGTGTGTGACATCACACACACATACATCAAGAATCAGCACATGATTCTCAACAATGGTGACAAACCAAAAGCTTCATGCCGCAATGCATGCTGGGTGCCAAAACTCATCCATGACTCCCAGCATGCGTAATTCTGCACTGCTGGAGAACATGAAGTAAACTCTTTATTAGATGTCACTGAAGTAAACACAAATTAACAAAGCGTTTCAGGGTTAATCCAAACACAGGAACTAACTCTGGCAAAAACACACCAACAGTCACATGTAACACATATCTGACACAAGTTGTGTAATGCTGCGTTCACACCAAACGCGAATTGAGCGTCAAAATCGCGTCTACCGCGTCTAGTTTCACGCGCAAACATTTTGAATGCATTCGCGTGTCCGCAGAGAATTGGACGCGCGTAGAAATCGAGCATTTGAAGCGAAATTGACGCGCGTTCAAGGCTATCGAAAGCCAACAGGGCCAAAAACACGTGAATTTTAACACGTATTTAACACGTATTTTACGTGTATTTAACACGTATTTCACGTGTTAAATACACGTGAAATATGTGTTAAATACGTGTGACGAATCAGCGCGTATTTCATGTGTATTTCACGCGTATTTAACACGTGAAATACGCGTATTTAACACGTGAAATACGCGTAAAATACACGTAAAATACGCGTTAAAATTCAGTTTGAACGGGTCAGTGTCATTGGCTGCTGAAGACTTGGGTCTAACCATTTCTGTGAGCTTAGAGGGGTGTCCCATTCATAGACCAGGCTACCACCATTTAACATGCTATAGATCAGCTTATTTATTTTGTCCTTTTTTTTGTTTCTTTGTTGGTATGGAAAATGTAGCCTAGATAAAAATTAAAATTGCTATAATATATATAAAAATAAAAATCATGCCTTTTTGTGAATAAACACAGTGACATTCTAGCTTTAACATCAAAGCATTAACATTTGTGTGGGGAAATCAGTTAGAGATTGGACACTCATCAGACAAACAGTAGGTACACAGGATGTACATATATTATCCATTTAAATTATTTTTTTAAAAGACTTATAGGGTGCCAAACTTTAAACCTTGTTTAAAAATAAGCAGGTTTACATTTAAACCATCACTTTGAACATGGATTTAATTTATATTTAAAATGGATTAACTTTAAACATGTTGCTCCATAACTTTAAACTCAGATTTAAAAATCTCAATTATGGATTCATTTAAAAGATAAAAAATGTGAGGAGGTTTAAATAAAATAAGTGCACCTATAATTCAACTATGCAGATGATTGAACAGAGATAGAAACAGTGTGTGTGTCGTCAGGTCTCATGGTGTTACTAATAAAAATGTTCGAACGACGGTTTCGGGAAACACTGACTGGTTGAACTATGTTGATAATGCCGGAACTTGCGACCATAGTTGGCAAACGATGCTTTTGGGAAACGCACCCCAGAGCTGTATACTTATGTCAGAGAAAGAGTTGCTGGTGGTCAATAAAGAAGGAAATTGAATATTAGTATTGTTTCTGTCAATGGAGAATCCATCATGGCTGCGAAAATTAATCGTAAAAGGTTTTAATCGCAGGTTAAATTCTAACCCCCGATAAAATAAATTTATAATCATACTGATGAGTAGGACATCATAATAATCATCGTAAAATGTATACTTTTATTTGTGCACATTCAAAATGACTACAATATGTCATGCTTTTGAAAAATAAAGAAAACACCAGGATGCGCTGCGTGCGTCTCGGTCTCCTTGGCTGCATTTCCCGATAACGTTGTCTCTTAGCACGCTACGAAGACTCTAAAGGTATAACTTAACTAAAGGTATCCCATTTCTAGGCGTGTTCCCCGAACTATACCTTAGGAGGTTGCTTAAGGTATACCTTCTTAAGTGCGACGTTTGCAGGTGCTGACCGTGGCGGCGGTGCTGAATTTGTTTATCAATGGCTCAAAAATCGATTACACAGGGGCTGTTTAACTGCGTTATGTGAGACAGCGGTGTTCATTATAATAGAAGCACTTCAGAAATAGTTGAAATTGCATTTATCAGGACTCGTGAGATCTTATAAATATAATCCAAATTGCAAACTTAATTCAACACCGTGGATCATTTATAAAATTTTGAAATGATTGTGCGAACCTGCAACCTCTTATGCCCAAACGTATCATGCAGCAACCCACTAACGGGCAGTATGCCATTGGACATGGTACATGGACATGGTAGGCAGGGGACTAAAGTTTTCACGGATGAAATAGTGCACATAGAAATGGCTCCGCGGACGGCGGCGTCTTTGATTTAGCACAACTATTCACTGTCTCGCTGCCATAGTTTGACCAAACTCCCCTCCACAATCATTCCCTTTAAATACACTCCATAATGGTTTGCCAGCTGATGTACCTTTGGATAATATAATTAAAAAGCTAACAACCATTAGTGTAATGACAATTTTAATCCTTGCATACAAAAAAACTAAAACAAAAAACAATTCAATTAGCCTAATTGAACACTGGGTGTGTATATTACAACTTCAGAATTATATTCGTATAGACTGACATGTAAAGAAGCTTTTTGCACAGTTGTGGCCACTAGTGGAATGAACTGTCAATCGTGATAAGGTATATCTAAGAGTGGTCCAGTCCAACCGTACGAAAGTATGACTTACAGAAGGTATTCTTAACTAAGATCGTTTCGGGAAACACGTATTAATGTTAAGGTACACCTTAAGGTATAACTTAAGAACGACGTAGTAGGTTTCGAGAAATCCAGCCCTTGAACATCTTCTGGCGCACACCATAACATTAACCAAAATACAACGAATACTTGACGAACCTACTTTTAAAAGTTTAGATTATTTTACGTTAAATGAATAAATCACTGCATGTTTCATGATAATCTATATTTTAATTGTTATTGCATACTCTGAATTGTACCACAATGTCTTATTTCTGTTTTGTACTTAAAAAAATAAAATTTTAAAATAAAAATAAAATAAAAAATTCTGAACGAAAAAATAAAAATAAAAGCTGAATTCTTGTTTTTCGTTTTGTTTAATCTAAATAGGGGGGGGGGGTATTTAATTGTGGTAGCAGTACAATATTTCTCCTTTCAGGAAAGCCAAATCAAGTTATACCTGTCCTGTAAGTCTTAAATAGCCTACTTATATAAAGTCTTTCATTAAATTAAACTCAGTATCTAATCTAGGATTTGTTGATCTAGGCTTTATTTTAAATCGAGTTGTGTTGCACCACTTAATTCATTTTAAACCCATATTAACAAATCGGGGGTTAGAATTTAACCTGAGATTAAAACCATTGACAGCAACAATACTAATATTCAATTTCCTTCTTTATTGACCACCAGCAACTCTTTCTCTGACATAAGTACAGCTCTGGCCGATAAAGTAGCCTAAATAAACTTGTAATGAAAACATTGCGGCAGCGCATGCGGATTTCATAAGACTGGAAACATATTTATAGTAGGTCAATTAACGGAGTAGCCTATATTATGGCAGCGTAATTTATGATGATAAACCACTGTCATGATTGGCGGAGTGACTATCTCCGCTCTTGACAGCGCAGCCTTGGTCGCTTGATCGCTGACCATTCCGTTTGATCGAGTGGAGCGGTCATTTCTGGTGCTCACCTCATCATCCACGCTGCCGTTAAATGCTAAATATAGGCTACTCCTGAGCTGGCTCAATTTGTTTTATTTTTCATTTTTATTAGTAACACCATGAGACCTGACGACACACACACCGTTTCTATCTCTGTTCAATCATCTGCATAGTTGAATTATTGGTGCACTTATTTTATTTAAACCTCCTCACATTTTTAATCTTTTAAATGAATCCATAATTGAGATTTTTAAATCTGAGTTTAAAGTTATGGAGCAACATGATTAAAGTTAATCCATTTTAAATATAAATTAAATCCATGTTCAAAATGATGGTTTAAATGATGGTATCGTCAAGGTTTAAAGTTTGGCACCCTATAAGTCTTTAAAAAAAATCATTTAAATGGATAACATATAGTGATGCACCGATCATGATTTTACTTGGCCGATTCCGATACCGATTTTTTTCAAGAAAACTGGCCGATTCCGATACCGATTTCCGATTTTTTTTTTTTTTTTTTAACACAATAAAAGAATGAAAGTATACATGAACAAGATGTTTATTTGGTATTTAACAGGCTAAATTGGTTTTTGGCTAATGAAAACAAGTCCGCAATTTGAAATTAACAAGAAATTCAATTGGAAATTAAAAGACTGAAAGGTGAAATTAAAGGCAACAACTGCATATTCTGCAATCCAAACAAAGATGTTACTTAAATCAGCATTTGTTTTTAAATTCAGTGTACAGAAAAAAAGTCTTTACCAGTGAAATTAAATAAAACCAAAGTATATAATTGTTCCAAAATGTTAAATCAAATAATGTTTAGTGCAACGAAAAAAAACTAAGAAGGTGCTTTTTAAATCAAATTAAGTCAATGTAATTAAGGTAAAATAAAAGGTAACACTTTAGAATAATGGTCATTAGTTAACATTAGTTAATGTATTAACTAACATGAACTAACCATGAGCAGTACATTTGTTACTGTATTTGTTCATCTTTGTTAGCATTAGTTAATATAAATACAGCTGTTCATGGTTTGTTCATGTTAGTTCACACTGCATTAACTAATGTTAACAAGATTTTAATAATGCATTAGTAAATGTTGAAATTAACATTAACAAAATTAATAAACGCTTTATAAGTGCAGTTCATTATTAGTTAATGTTAAGTAATTTAGTTAACCAATATTAACTAATGACCATTATTCTAAAGTGTTACCAAATAAAAATGATCATCCTATAGCAGGGTTTTTCCTGGGTCAAAAATGGTCTTCGGTGGTTTCTGACAGACATGGTCATCCACACACACAGTAAAGAACTCTACCTACGTGATCTGTGAGCGCAATACTGACAATACATGTAAAATAAATGCAAAGAAACTTTTGTAATTTTTGCTTATCTTATTTTGACATCTGATATTATGTATGATCTCTACCTTGATGTTTGTTTCTTTTGATCCTCATTTTTACACTATTTAATGATAATTGTTTTGGTATAATCATATCATTATTAAAAAGTAGCATAAAAAATTAATAAATAGCCTAATTTTCTACCATATACAATTTAGTAAAATTATCAGCTAGCTAACAACTTTGTTCTGGTCTCACCTCACTCCAGTCTAAACTAAATTATATTTCACTACACATTGTCAACATAAATAAGCTGAATGACTGTGGATGATTAAACTAATTCTTACTATTCACTCTTGCTGAATTGGGTAAGCACACTTGTGTTCTCATTTCAGAGGAGTTCTGAGTAAATTAATAAACTGGTTCGTTAGTTCAAGTGTTGGACGGATCAGTTGTTCTAACCAGTCGTTAAAATGATTCGGTTCAAAGGAGTCATTGTTTCGCGAATCGGACATTAGCAGACGCGTTGTGTGAGCAGATGAAGCTGAGCTGAACAAACGCTCACTATCTGCGCTTGTGCAGGGCGCGGAGAGGTAGGCTCGCGCAGGAAAGCGGCTCTTCCTCAGTTCTCCAGTTTCCGTTTGTAACACACAAGTGACATGTTCGCGAATGATTGCAATATAGGCGTATGTGCACGCGGGCGCACTTCCGGATAAATCGGCAGAAAAATACAAAGAAAACCGGCCGGTTGCCGATCGCGCGCTAGAAGCAAAAACCGGTTTTTGGCCGGTCAACCGGTGCATCCCTAATAATATATGTACATCCTGTGTACCTACTGTTTGTCTGATGAGTGTCCAATCTCTAACTGATTTCCCCACACAAATGTTAATGCTTTGATGTTAAAGCTAGAATGTCACTGTGTTTATTCACAAAAAGGCATGATTTTTATTTATATATATATATTATAGCAATTTTAATTTTTATCTAGGCTACATTTTCCATTCCAACAAAGAAACAAAAAAAAGACAAAATAAATAAGCTGATCTATAGCATGTTAAATGGTGGTAGCCTGGTCTATGAATGGGACACCCCTCTAAGCTCACAGAAATGGTTAGACCCAAGTCTTCAGCAGCCAATGACACTGACCCGTTCAAACTGAATTTTAACGCGTATTTTACATGTATTTTACGTGTATTTCACGTGTTAAATACGCGTGAAATACACGTGAAATACGCGCTGATTCGTCACACGTATTTAACACGTATTTCACGTGTATTTAACATGGCTCCGGAAACCCAGTTCATTGTGGGTAGCTGCTGAATTTACACTTGGCACAATGCAGTCAGGCAAGTACCGTTCTACTGTTAGTGGTATTATAACAAAGTGGAAGCAATTGGGAAAAACAGAAGGATCAGTACATGCTGAGGGTCACAGTGCGCAGAAGTCTCCAACTTTCACAGACCTCCAAACTTTGTGTGGCCTTCAGATGAGCTCAAGAACAGTGCGTAGAGAGCTTCATGGAATGGGTTTCCATGGCCGAGCAGCTCATCCAAGCCTTACATCACCAAGTGCAATGCAAAGCATGAGATTTAGTAGTGTTAAGCACGCCGCCTCTGGACTTTAGAGCAGTGGAGACGTGTTCTCTGGAGTGATCACGCTTCTCTGTCTGGCAATTCCATGGATGAGTCTGGGTTTGGTGGTTGCCAGGAGAACGGTACTTGCCTGACTGCATTGTGCCAAGTGTAAAGTTTGGTGGACGGGTGGAATTATGGTGTGGGGGTTGTTTTTCAGGGGTTGGGCTTGGCCCCTTAGTTCCAGTGAAGGAACTCTTAATGCTTCAACATACCAAGACATAGATGGACACAGCATCATGCTTACTTTTCACTTCACTTTATTCTCTAGGTTTTCCCCCTCTTTCTCTTATAGCCCCCCCTAGTGGACACACTCAGTATTTCAGAACACTTTAACATTATCCAAGTACACCTGGCATAGATGGGGGCCTGCAGATCGGGGCGGGACTGCACATGGGGGCGGGGCTGCACATGTCACCCAGCCCATAACGCTTCTTATTGGTTATTGGCGAAGTATGATGTCGCTCGGGGCGAGGTTGCACCTGGGGCGGGAATGCACGACTCGTCCCGCCCGCAACTCTTCTCATTGGTTAGTGGCGTCAAGTCTGAAGTCGACACCACAGCAAACAGGACATGTGGTTGAAAACAATGCTTATAGTTTCTTTTATACTTATGAAGTACTACCATGTAGAGAACAAAACTGAGAATCTGTTAATTACTTATTATACCTGGTGATAATATATAGTATCCAACACAATAGTAAATTAAATATGTAAATTAAATTAAAGTGAATTAAATTTAATATAACATATTAAAGTAAATATGTTAATTTTTGGAATATGTTTTATGTACTTTCCAAGCAAGAAATCAATTACATTGCAATCGCAATGTCAACGAATGTAGTTTATTAACAGCTTAGTTTTAAGTTTTTTTTTCATGTTGTTTATTTACAACTTATTTGTAAGGTATTTAGGTTTTTTGTTATTTCACTATATGATTTATGGTTACACGTATCACTTATTAACATTTAAATGAAAGTTTAATATTCTCAGCAAGAGTGTCAAGTCTTAAACTGTTATTAAAATGAGTAGATTATGGATTAATTTGATAATTAAAATGGTATGGTTAAAAATACCAACATGGTTTGTTTATGAATAACATGCCAAGACAAATAGTTCACTGTTATTTAGGTATAAAGTTTAATTAGTTCTGATAAAGAAAGGTGAAATTTGTACATATATACATACACATACATCTATCTCTCTCTCTCTCTCTCAGTACATATACATACATACACTTTCCTCCTTTCAATCACCTTTAATCATTAATCCTTCCTTTACACACTTTCCCTGACACGCTAGCACTGGCACATGAAACAGCAGTCTGGGTCCTGTATGCTGTCGTAGAATCCTCTCAGGCAACCACACTTCCCATTTCCGTAAAAACCTGAGCAGGATTTGAAAAAAAAGTTTTACATGTTTTGCACACTTTAATTTCAAAAGGCACCCGCAATTCAGCCTCGGATATTTCACTCCACTTCCCCCAGTTCACAACACCTGTAGCCAAAAACACACACAAAAGAAAAAAAGAAAGAAACTCTTTCATATGCAGATCTAAGATTATGTTAGCCATGGTCCTGCTTTAGAAAATGCAAGAAGCAAGATTACTTAAAGCCAACCTTATACCCATTAGGCCTTATGCATCCTTCATTGCACATATTTAAACTTTAACAAACTTTCTGTCAAGCCATGCATAGTGTGCCTTCTGTCTGAACAGGGCCTTTTTTACAACTGCACTAAAGCAACTGCAAGTAAGAGACAGATTCATGTAGGCAGTATCTCCATCCTGTAGCACTACTTCTAGGAGTATCATCTCAAAGATATCCATGGATAACTGCAAAGTATTTCTAAAAGTATTAATCCTTGCTTGAATGGAATACGACAGTATTCCAGCACTTAAGAAAAAAAAAGACATTCAAAAGTTAGGGTTAGGCCCTGCTGTCACAAAGCTCAGTGAAAACTGAAATGGTAAACATTACAAATACATTTGCTCAGACATGTACTTGATAAACATCTAGTAAGCAAAACATCAGCTTTATAAACTTACCATCGGGACAAAAACACCACAGCTGTTGCTGAGATGTTGTTGTGGAAGAAGGCCCTGTTGATGTTGACATGCACAGTCAAACTACCTTGAAAAAAGTTAAACAATTTCCAATGATTTTACAGTTACTTATTCAAATGAATATTGGTACCGTAATATCATTGACACAGTATTCATGCCAAGGCCCAGGAGATATGATTTGTGCAATGTTTCTGTGATGACAAAACAAAGACCATAACTTTTTAAAAACAGTTACTGCACTGCATCAAACAAAACAATACAAGGGAACTGAAATGTGGGGCAGAACCAGAACTTCCCATGTGTTATATGACCATTTTCATTGACACTTTGCAAAAAAGTGATCTGTAAAATAATTAGATCCTAACTCCAAGACCATTTAAATAGGTCTCGTAAAAATAAAGTCAGATGAACAAGTCACATAAAAACAAACGTTGTTAATAGCGACCATAGTTTTATTAAAATGTGGTTAGGAACGACCACAATCTCTGAACAGTGCACTATAAAACCTGTAGATAAGCATTTATTCTTCCTGACTGAATGTTTTGCCATGCAGAGGATCAAGGGAAAAAAATGTCATGCTCCCCTGGCTTCATAATCTGTTGATAAGTCACAATATATATACACCGAAAGAAGACAACTGCAATTTATAGATCACAACGAAATATAATTTTGTATATTGTTAAAATAAACCTATATCTCTTCTCCTGGTTCAGTTTTACTACTGTATTTCTTTTGGGGCTTATTTTGGGAACAAACACACACATATATATATAATCACACACACACACACACTTAAGGCCTGTACACACCGGGACGAATATCGCGCGCGCTTATCGCCAAAGTTTTTCGTGACGTTTTTCGGCGCGTCTTGAGTGTTCACACCCAAGCGATTTTCACTGGCGATTTGCAGTACACATTCAGTAGATGCGCTCCCGGTACACAAGATGGTGCTGCGGCACTTTACGCTTCTGACACTCGCTTGTCACACAGAAGAAGAAGAGAGACAGTATTTATGTGCTTGCCAACACCACAGATATATTATGTCTATGGCCAAAACCATTCACACACTTTTTGCTAACTGGCAGGCAGCATTATCAGCTCATTTACTTCTTTGTCTACTTACTACTTCTTCGTCGTATCAATGTGTGCTCGGCAAGACGATTTTGTGCTTGAGCGCCACCAAGTCGTGTTTTACTGTCACTTCAGCAGCTCCAGGCACGTGAACAAAAGCGCTGATCTCATTGGTCGGCCAGTTTTTAACGCACCGCGTCAAAATAAAAAAACAAACCCGAGGCGTTTTTTAAAAAATGACGCTTTTACGCCTGGCGTTTTACGCGTCGGTGTGCACACTCACATTGGCGCCCATTGTTTAGTCACGAGGCGTTAAACGTCGGCAATAAAAGCGCACGAAAATCGTCCCGGTTTGAACAGGCCTTTAGGCTACAATGCTTTTGGGAAACGCAACCCTGGTTATTTGTGTGATGTGGTTGAGTGAGTAAAGTTACACAATCTGAATTTTTCACATTTCCTTTTAACAACGCTCCACACACCACTTTAGAATTAAAAATTGTAATTAAACAAATTGCGTAGCTCGTCCCTTCTCTCCATGCAGCGATAAACAGCGGAAATGAAAACCTGCTAGAATCGACGTCATGACTTGACGCCACTAACCAATGAGAAGAATCGCAGGCGGGACGAGTTGTGCATTCCCGCCCCAGCTGCAACACCGCCTCGATCGATGTCATACTTTGCCACTAACCAATGACAAGCGTTATGGGCGGGGTGACACATGCAGCCCCGCCCCCATGTGCAGCCCCGCCTCGATCTGCAGGCTGCAGCCAGGTGCTTCTCCAACATTCTGTAATATTTGAGTGTAGTGAACTCATTTTTATTTAGTACATACAACTGTTAGGTTTTACAGTGCAGTAACAAGCTCTCTGAGTTAATTTAAAGTTTGTAATTTCTGTTGTTTTACTCATTATAGTGAAGTTTTAGCTGTAAAAAGTATTTGAATGCAATGTAAAGTTTAATTGGATATTAAGAAATATCCTTGGTTTAGTGGACTCAATTAAAATAAGTTCAAAGTACTCATAACTGCAGTTTTTTTTTACTTCAATTAAGTTTGTTTAAAGACCTAAGGGTATTTTTACAATTAATTTTCCGCCTGGTGTTATTTACTAAAAAAGCTTGTAAAACATCAACCCTGTTGTGCACAGACAATTGACACACCTCTTTTTTTTCAAGACAAGTTGCACTGTCAGTATATTTGTGTTGCATTGATGTCACCTGAATGTAAAATAAGTTATGGGACCATAAAGACAAATGAAAACATAAAACGGAAATTGAATCACTCAAATATTTATTGAAAACACACACAAATAAATAAAAGCTAAGCATATTTCCTCTGGAAAACAGTTTGTTCAAGTCTTTGGAGTCCTGGAACTCAGGAATAAACATGATAACTTATACAGAACCAAAACTATTTATATTTTTCCAAAAAAAGTCCAGGCGCTTTTGGCCTCTTTGGATTTTGGATATTTACTGGTGTCAAGCCTCAAAACAGTTCCTATCAGGAACTTCTCCTCAAACTTTCTCCTCAAACTTTTTCCTCAAACTTTCTCCACAAAACTACTAAAAACTGCAGCGCGTCTCTCTCTCTCTCTCCTCACTACTAGCCGTGCGTCTCTCTCTATCCACAATAACAGAGCTGTGGTTCATGCGTAATGACGCACACCAACGTGGATGACGGATCAGCCTGTCATTGGTCAAACCCTCATCCAAAATTGCAGCTAGCATCACGCTAGCGGCAAAAATGACGGAAAATTTATAAATTATGGACATCAAGTGGATATATCTTGGATGTAAGCGTTTTGATTTATTGCTGAACAACTCCAAAAAGATGCACATGTTCCATGCTGGATAGAAAACCTTCTGTAAAGGCTACAAAGACACCAAAGACACCCCCGTGATGGCTAGCTCGTTAGCTTTCTGCTGGAAAAAACGGTAAGAAAATCGATAAAAGTTTCATGAAATAATATAGATATTTATCGGAGGTGCCGTGTGACGTCGTGGGCGATGCCTTCGGGCTCTGAGGGTTAACTCAATTGAATTGTGGTAATCAGTTTCCTCAATTAAATTAGTTAGCTTAACTTGTTGGGTTTTACAGTGTTGTGTACGGCATGTCACAAGAAGCACATGATGAAGCTCTCCGAGCTGTTTTTCATAGACTGAAGGACAGTGGTCTCACACTTAATCGTGGGAAATGTGAATTCAACAAGCACGGACTCGAGTTCTTTGGATTCATCTTCTCTGCTAGCGGTATCTCATCAGACCCAAAAAAAGTTTATGCTATTCAACAAGCCAGTGAGCCCAAAGATCCGAAGCCTACTCGGGATGGCAAACTATTGTTCACGGTTCATAAAATACTTTTCCAAAATCACTGCACCACTTCGTGAACTGACCAAAAAGGGCACACCATGGCTTTGGGGTGACACGCACAAGAAAGCTCTTCAGCAACTCAAAGACGCTTTAGCCAATGCCACCACCATGTCCTACTTTGACCCATCAAAGAACACTGAACTTGTTGTGGATGCTAGCCCAGTTGGCCTTGCTGCTATTTTGTCACAAATACAAAACGGACAAAAATACATCATTGCATACGTCAGCTGTGCTCTCAGTGATGTTGAAAAACGTTACTCACAAACCGAACAAGAAGCTCTAGCTATTGTATGGAGCTGTGAGCACTTTCACTTGTACCTTTATGGTCACCCTTTCATTCTAGTGACTGACCACAAGCCATTAGAACTGATATGGAACAACCCACGATCAAAGCCACCAGCCAGAATTGAAAGGTGGGGTCTGAGACTTCAGCCGTACAAGTTCAAAGTTGAGTACCGAAAAGGAGCTGACAATCCAGCTAATTTTATGTCCAGACATCCTGTCTCGCCTGAGGTAGAGCATTGCATAAGGGCATCCAAAGTAGCTGAGGAATATGACAACCTCATGGCACTGCAAGCAACACCAAAAGCCATGACACTCGACGAAATAAAAACAGAGACAACCCAGATAGCATTGTGACATTGAGTCAATGTTGAAATTCCATCAGAATCATCAATTTGGTTGAGGTTGAAATGTCAATGCTAAATAATATTGGATCAATGTTGAAAATTCGATGCAAAATAAATAGTGGACCAATGTTGAAAATGCAATGCTAAATAATATTGGATCAATGTTGATAATTCCATGCTTCTCAGTATTGAAAAGACAAACATTGAATCAATGTTGATTTTTGGTCAGCTTAATTCTCCACTGGTGAGGCTTACTCAATCTATCTGTCCCATCATTCAACATGTTAAAGCAAATCCAAATCAATTGGGTACATTTCTGTGAAATGTGAGCACATTCATTCTCCTCAAAGGATGAATCTCCGCCAACAAGTGTGTGGATTAACAAAGAACTCCTACCATAAACTGTTGATTATTATTAGTAGGCATATTGTTAATATTACTGTTTTAATTATTGTTTTAAAATCGCCTCCATCATGGAAAACATCTCCAATCCTCTAGTGTTTTCGGCTAGCTAGCACATGCAGATAGATGAATGACTGTCACAGAGTCCTTAATTCTTGTGGTCATCCAGTTATATAAATCATAGCCTGTTTTAAATTTATAAAATGTAGACTATTATTATTATTATTATTTAAATCATGTATAATTTATATACATTTAATTATTTATCTAAAGAATACAGGGTTAATAAAGAATTTTGAATATTTTCCCCTACCGATTGAATGCGCCACAATCCAATCCAGTAGGTGGCGGTAATGCACATTCAGATCAAAGCGTGGCTTAACAGACTTCAAGCACGAAAAAGACAGAGACAGCACAGCAACAGTGTTTTTTAGAGGTAAGTACAAAAAGGTTAATACAACTCATCTCAATTTTCATTTCGTGTTTTCATTTATCTTTATTTCTTACAACTTGTGTGCTTCTCCTGGGCGAGTCAGAGTGAACTGCAACGTTAATAGAGTCACGTGAATGCCCTCCGTACATAACAAACGGCAAGGATATTCTTTAATACATTGATTTTCAGTTTGTTTTTCAGCAAACCAAACCCTATCATATTTTTTTATTAATCTTTATTTCTTAAGCTGGGCATACACGGTGCAATTTTCGTCCGATTTCGAGCCGAATTCTGAGTCGTGCAACTCTTATTTGGGTCGGGACGATTTTCTGCTTTGTCGTGCGTCGTTTGTTGTGAGGTGTTCGTGTGATTTTAGAATCAAAATGATTAATCTGTGCGTGCAACGAGTAAGATGTGCATTTGTGGATCCAGTGACGCGCATTCATTCATTGACTCATTTGTGAGTGGATCCTATTTGATTCATATGAGTTAATGAATGCATGCGCGGCACCGGATCCACAAATGCAAATCTTACTCGTTGCACGCACAGATTCTGACCAACATTAATAGAAAATCGAAGTTTTGCATTCACAATTATGTATATTTGTACAAAATGCTGCACATTCATGCAATTCTGTATTTAGCACACATAACACACTGGAGCTGCCCTTAATCACAGACATAAGACACACTTTGACTATTTCTGTCAGACGTCTACAGAAGCTCTTACTGAGAATTAACAGAGGTTTAGATGTTGATGTTTATGTTTCATTTGAAGTCACCATTGTGGTGGGAAGCGTTTGCTTTAGTTGGGCTCTTGGTCCCCGTATTTGAGGTAGCTTTTCTTTGGCTGCTGTAACTGTGTGTGTAAAACACAATAGTTGTGGCTGAGAAAACAAAGACAAAGCGACTTTAGGTGTTGTCGACTGAACACTAAATCATCAGAAAGTGAATGTCTGATGTTGTATTTTAAGTTTTGTGTTCTTTTTTGGTGAATAGTCATTTATTATTTCCACTATAAGCTTGTCAATCTACTGTATTGGCAAAAAATAGCAATAAAATGATAATTTATCCTGAATGATAAATTAAAGTATATAAGTAAATAAAAGATGGTTTGCAGTATGTGCACACAACGTTTTGAGCAAAGATTTCACATAGTCACACACAGACATCAAGATTTTGCATATGATTCACAACAACGGTGACAATCAAAACAAACAACGCTTCATGCTGCAATGCATGATGGGTAGCTTCATAGTACAAAGCTCACGCTTGATTGTCACCGTTGTTGTGAATCATATGCAAAATCTTGATGTCTGTGTGTGACTATGTGAAATATTTGCTCAAAACGTTGTGTGCACATACTGTTTTATCATCCTTCAGGATAAATGATAATTTTGATACTATTGGTACCAATACAGTGGGTTCACATGGTTATAATAAATGACTAATTGCCAAAAAAGCACAGAAAACTTTAAAACAAACGTCAGATGCTCACTTTCCAAAAGTTAAGTCATCAACAAGGAGCAGACAACACCTGATGTCACTTTATCTTTGCTTTCTCAGCCACAACTATTGTGCTTCACACACAGTTACAGCAGCCAAAGAAAAGCTAACACAAATACGGGGACCAAGAGCCCAACTAAAGAAAACGCTTCCCACCACAATGGTGACTTCAAATTAACCATAAATATCAACATCTAAAGCTCTGTTAATTCTCAGTAAGAGCTTCTGTAGACGTCTGACAGAAATAGTCAAAGTGTGTCTTGTCTGTGATTAAGGGCAGCACCAGTGTCTCAGTGGGAAACACTGCCTCCTCACAGCAAGAAGATCCTGGATTGAATCCCACGATTCTCTCACGATCCAAATATGTGTGAATTACAGATGCTAAGTTTCATTCTTTCATACACAACTTTTATTCTGGCTCCTCACTGGACGTCTTTTCAACGTACACCTCTAGGGGCAAAGACATTGAAAAGACGTCTTTTGGACATAACTTTGCTCAGTGGGACATTTCAAGTTTCACTTCATTTTGTAGTACATTTGTAATGTATAATTAATCACATTTCCAAATATTTACTAACTTCTTGTTGTTTTCGGTGCATTACAAGTGAATGCTGATAAAAAGGAAGCATCAGAGTTCATCTTTGCTGGGACGGTGCACAAATGGCTCCGTTACACCCCTGAAAGGCTTGGGGGCATTGCTTGTGGTGGAAACCCCTGAGTTTAGAGTATTCAGAGTATTTCATTCTTTCTTCTACCTTTTTTCTTTCAGTAGTACTGTCCCATTTCTGTCTTTATTGACGAGTTTCCATTTGTATTTACTTCCGTTTTGCCAGGTTGTCATGTTTTTCACTTGTGTTATAAATTCAGATGTAATTGTTTTAAGTCAATGTGAGATTTCCTGTTGAAACTGTGGGGGCATAAATAAATACATTTGCATGTAAACTGAAGGATGTTGTTTACTTTGAGTGACTTTTTGATACAAAATCATATCAATTGCTGCCATAGGCTACATGAAAATTAACTGGCATAGAATCCTGCTGTACATAAAGCAAGATTGATTTATAGTGTTTCTATGTTGATTCAGTGTTAAATAAGTGGTTTAATTGTAGTTGAAAAAATATTGATTTTAAGCCCATCTTGATCTATTTTTCATCATTGAAATAACATTATTTCAGGGTGCAAACCTGTTAAATTTCAACATTGATTCAATGATATTTTAGTTGATGCATTAACATTGATTCAACGATGATTCAGTGTTGGTCTGCTATCTGGGAAAGAACGATGTTGTTCTTCAAGTCTGCTCACACATAAGAAACAACTCATGGCACACAAGCGCACATGACACGTTTTTTGCAAACGCTCTGAAACACTAGATACGTAAGTTCCGAGCTCACAGTATCATCAAATGATGATCTCATACTCAGAGGTTCCAGAATAGTCGTACCCACTGCGTTAGAGCAGAGATTGCTCATAAAAAAGGCATCAAGGCATTGCAAAAATTAAAAGTCTACTAAGGGAGAAAGTGTGGTTTCCTAATATGGACCAAAGAGTCGGAACCATGATCAGAAACTGCATTGCTTGTCAGGCGAACACTCCGATCACCCGTGTCCAACCACTTCGAATGTCTGAATTAACAGAAGCATGGCACAATGTGAGTGCAGATTTCTTTGGGCCACTACCATCTGGAGAGTACCTACTTGTCATTGTGGATGACTACACACGGTATCCGGTAGTTAAAACTCTTCACTCTACCTCAACAACTGCTGTGCTGCTACTACTTGATGATGTCTTTTCTATGTTCGGAATTCCCAGTGTGTTTAAAACTGATAACGGCCCTCCTTTCAACAGCAGTAAGTTCTCACAGTTTGCTGAGTATCTTGGATTTCGCCATAGGAAAATCACTCCCCTTTGGCCACAAGCGAATGCCACAGCTGAGCGGTTTATGCGCACCTTAGGGAAAGCCATTCGAACTGCACAAACGCAAGATATTCCATGGAAGCAACAGTTGAACGTCTTCCTTCGTGAGTACAGATCCACGCCTCACAGCACCACAGGGACTTCACCTGCTGAGCTGATTTTTCAAAGGAAGGTGCGTACAAAGATTCCCCTTGCTACTCCAAATACCATGCGGACGCTGACATCCGCAAAAGAGATAAAAAGGCAAAGGACAAAATGAAAGCCTTATCAGACACCCAAAGACATGCCATACACTTCATCATCAAACCTGGTGACACAGTGTTGTGTCGGCAGCAGAAGCAGAACAAGCAAAAACGCCATACAACGCAAAGCCACTCACAGTCACCAAAGTTAAAGGCACAATGGTAACTGCTCAAGGAAGTGGATGTACCATCACAAGAAACTGTTAATTCTTTAAAAGTCTCAACCAGGAAACACAAGATCCTTTGTTGGAATTAGGGTTTGAAAATGAGACCGAAGAAACGGACACATGCACAGTCCAACAGAGGTATCCTTTTAGGCATAACCGCAGACCTCCAGCATACCTCTCTGAATATGTCTAAATGGACCACGTAGTGTGGCTGAACATTTCGATAGACTGTTTAAACTTGTTCTTAACAGGTACTGTTCAGATTCATTAGCGTAATGTGTTCATGTCACTCAAGAATTTGTTTTCTAGGTTTTCTAGGGTTAAGTTACTAATATCTTGTTATCATAAAAGACTAAAGTCCTTGCTGTGTCTACAGAGCACTTTTTTTTAGCCTGTTTGAGTTGTACTGAAATACAACAGTGTTTACTAAAAAAAAGAAAAGAAAAAAAGAGTGATGTAATGTATAAGGATTTCATTTATTCTGTTATGACGTTAGACGTCGACGCACACACGCACAGTGTACGTGAGTGAGTCACTGGTGTGACTGGAAAGTGAGAGATGTAAATAAAGTTGGAAAGTTATCCGATATCAACGTCTACTGGCATCATTATCTATAGCTCTACAACCATATGCTTTTAAAAGTGATAACAACTGGGAGTGACATTACAACGACAGACGTTCAGATTCAAAGGTATGTTAGTTTTTGAATGGGCAATTTGTATAAATTCAGTCATTTTGTCTTGTGGAGTTTATGTAAACATCTATTATGTTGAATATCTTATTTATGACAGTACTAAATAAAAATAATATGGCATTTTTATGATCCAATATCCCTCTTATTTTGTTAAAATGATTAAAATGTTGCATATTTTGCAGGGTCTGAGAATCGCCAGTAGTTGTTCACATTAATGTTTAAATTAAATTAATTACTTTAAAAAATCTAAAATACTTTTCAAATATAACTGTAATTTGATTACCGGCCATTTTAAATATAACTAAGGAAATACTACATTGTTGTATTTTAAATACGTAACTAAGTCACATGTAGCCTATTTCGTTACTCCCCAACCCTGGTAATGACTCAATGCATTATTCATGTTAATTATGAACCTGTATACAGTAACTCTTAGTAATCCTCTGAGAGATATGAAAAATATTAGTTATTGATCAGCTAATAGTAAACTACCACATTCAGCTAAGCACTATTACTTACTAATTCATTAATCAGAGTTTCTTGTTAGTTAATAGTAGTTACTAGAATCTTAATATTGCGTTACTCGTTTGTTCCTGTGTAGTTGTTCATTAATTATTCTACCAAATAATGTAACAAATGCATTGTTTAACTAATGTTAAGAATAGAAAAGAAAATAGACATATTTCTTTCTCATTTAGGGTTGGCATTGTTAAAATGAGTAAGCTGTATTTTGCTGTGTCACCAGATGATGGCGCTATCCACCAGGTAACGCTTGATGTATTTATGTACAGTATATCCTATAATATTTCACAGTATCATAACTTTGACACATCTTTAATACAGTAGCAGGGGAAATTATCACAGTAGTTTTATTTTAATGAGTGACCAAATGTATTCCACCTGTTTACAGTGTCCTAAAAATAATATAAATATCCAAAATCAAAATACAGCATGCTGAGAGATACACTTTCTAGAATTATGACGTAATAGATAACAGAAAGAAAATGAAGAGCAGAATTTCTTACAGTGAATGTTTTTTTAAGCTCACCTGATACTGTGAAAAGTCAGGTAGGGACTAGTTTGCATGAATTTCACAGCAAGTTTGGTTTCTAACAGACATGGCATGGAAGACATTTAGTAAATGTGTCAAGCCTGCTTGCACATCAAATGACATATGTGCGAATATTGCACAAAGGCTTGAAAAATTAAGCTTGTTTTGGACAGAATGTGGAAGTGTTGACTCGAATAAAGCCTTTTGCAATGGTAAAGAATATAACCAAATATTACTTAGGGATGTTGCTATGTGTGCCATCATTCAAAGTCTAAACGATCAATAGCATGTAATAAGAAGGCAAGACATGTTTAAAATCTGTTCAATACATGTCTGAATGCCTGAGTTCATCGTTTAAAATCTGTTCAATACATGTCTGAATGCCTGAGTTCATCGGAGATCATGATACACGTGTCCCTGCCTGAGGAACATTAGGACAAATGTTCTTTTCAAAAAGACATTCTATTAATACGTGGACAATCTCAGAGATCCCTCTAGATTACTGTCTGACCTTAAAATATGTTGGTTCAATGGGATAGAGAGCAGAATCCTTGCACTATTCCCATTAGGTGACGTGGCATAATTCGAAATTATGAGAGAGACCCTTGGCACTATTTTTGTCTTGGGTGAACTATTCAGACAGATTAGTTAGATGTCGAACTCTTGAAAATATTATTTACATGTTTACAATGCAACAACTCCAGTATCTTACAATGCAATGCAGTTCTACAGTCTAGCAGCAAATTCTGCATAGTATGTGAGTAGAGTTTAAAAAAAAAAACAATTTTATAGTATATAATTTTAAAGTGCAATGAATAATATTTGGTTTTGATTGTTGTTTGCTACTTACACTATATTTGATTTAATCTCTGTAGCCACTCGTAATGTATATAACTACACATAATGTAATAAGTATTGCATTATTATATTGTCATAAAATGTTCATGGTAAATGGTGGAACCGGGGATCGAACCACCAACCTTGAACCACTGCCGCCCACAATGTTCATAATGTAATAGTTTTCTCAAAATAAAATCTCATGCTCATCATGTAATAACAATTTTTACAGAAAATTATTACATTATAAACTCACCAAAAACATGTCATATTTTCATTATTGTAAAAGCTTTTGAAACATAAAAATATTAGTATTCCCTATACTGTACAATTTTTAAAAATCTAAATCCAGTCTTAAACTACCTGCGAAATACACTGGATTTAGATTTTTTAAATGTTTATTACATTTTGAGAACATTTTTACACTGTAAAAAAATGCTGTAAAAAAACGTCGAAATTTTGACAGTAAAATGCTGTTTTCCATTAAAACAGTAATTTACCGTAGAAAACAATGCATTCTGGGTAATATTTGTAATTTTCGAGAAAATAGCCAACAGGAATATACCGTGAATTAACAGTGCTCAAAGTCGACACTCAGAGGCTGTGCTCCAAATCACACCCTATTCCCTCATTCACTATTCCCTACACTAGTTTACTGATAGTGAGCGAAAATAAGGGAGTGAATTCAAACACCTGATGAACAGCTGCTGTTATCACCGAAGGAAAGAGATAATTGAACAGAAAAAAGTTGCTTTCATCAACTGAAGGATAAAAGAAGATATTAAATCTCTGAAGATCTCAGCAGAGGAGGATTAAACAACTCCACAAACAGCATTACCAGCTAAACACATTACTAACCAGACTGACTTTATTTCTGTCAGACGTCTTAATTTGAAACTTAATTTGACGTTACCATTATGGTGATTAGTGTTTGCTATAGTTGAGGTCTTGAACCATGACATAATAACATTAGTTTTTTTCTATAGCTGCACTAACTGTGTGTTTTAAATACATGTATTATAGCATGCAAAGCTGAAAGAAAATGTAAACAGATGATGCTGACTATTTATTAATGGTCTGATTCACTGAGCTCCTTCATTATCTAATCTATAATGATATTTTTGGTAACCCAATAATTTTACAGCATGAGTTCCATCAGTGTTGCAACAACCAGATAATTTTAAGGACAGGAAAAAAGCTTGTGGTCAATACATTCTGAATATCAGAGTCATTCAGACTCAAATATACATCAAGAATTGGCGCATGAATCTCAACAATGGTGACAATCTAAAGCTTCATTCTGCAATGCATGCTGGGTATAGGCATTGTGCAAAAATCATCCATGACTCCCAGCATGCATTGCGGCATGAATAAATTATGCTGATGAATAGCCTGGTTATTTTCTTTAATTCTTAATATTTACCTTTATTTTTGGTGTTGTTTTTGTGTTGACTTTTGGTAGTGTTTTGTGATGTTCAGAGTTGATCTGTTCATCTTTTTTTTTTGACTGTCACCATTGTTGAGATTCATATGCGGATTCTTCATGTCTATGTGAGTCTAAATGGCGCCATAGTACAAACCATTTATGTTTTTCATGAGTTTAAAAATCCTTCATAACTGATTCCTAATCACTGTTTGAAATTTTACAAACTGTCACAGTTTTGGTAATGAAAAATAGTTGTAAAATGAGATGTATATTTTTTTTAAAAAGTATTGTTTAGGGATTAGACACTGAATGAGATGAACAAACCAAGCATACCATTATGTTTATGTCACAATCAATAACACCTGACCACAGGTGTTTTGCTACAACAAATGTGTTTAAGAAACACACAGTTATAGAATCCAAAGAAAAACTATTGTTGCAAATTCAAGGGTCAAGAGGCCAACTAAAGCAAACACTAATCACCATAATGGTGACCAAACATTTTCAATTAAACATCAAAAGTTAATTTGATCTGTTAATTTTCTATAAGAGCTTCTGTAGATGTCTGACAGAAATAAAGTAATAAGTGAAGCTGGTAATGCTGTTTGTGGAGTTGTTTAATCCTCCTCTGCTTTAATGTCTTCTTTTATTTTCAGTTGATTTCATCTAAGGCTGTGGCTGAAGTCAGTGGTACTTCTCTTTCCTTGAGTGGTTCTGCTTGTTAACAGCAGGTGCTCATCACTAATTCTCAATTATCACTTAATTAATATCTTAATTATCTCATTAACTTCAACAATGCTTCAATTACTCTAACACTCTGTAGTGTGGACACATATAAGTGTTCATTTAAAACTGAAGATTTTGCTGTGGAGTTTAAAGGGTTAAAGGAATTAGATGAAAATTAACGGTAAACAACTGTAAATTAATTTACGGAAAAGTACTGTAAAAAAACAGCAGTTTACTGGCAACCAGAGCTGCCAGTAGATTACCGTAAAATCAAAGAAAAAACAGTAATATACTGTAAAACGTAACAGTCAGATTTACCAGATGAATCAAGATATTTTCACTGAAATGGGAGTGAAAGTTAATAGAAAAAAGTTGTGCAAAGTCTGTAACTGATAAGGAGAGTAAATATTAAAATGAACTGTTTCTATGTGTTGTTGCACAAGATGATATAGAAGAGATCTTTTAGTTTAATTAATTTGTTTTGTGGGTCACCATTGTGCTGGAGAGTAGAGCCTGTGCTTCAGTCCAGGATGAGCAGAGAAACACTGATGAAATGCTGCTTGATGCTTTATTTAAAGTCAGTGACTGTTTTTGCTAATGCAGTTATGAGCTGTTTGTTGAGTAATTTATCACATACATGTGTGCTATTGCTAGCGATGAACTGTAAAAATTGAAGTTAAAGTTATCTACTTTCACTACTTCACATTACGTGTTTGCAGTTTATATTAAGAAATGTTCCTTTTCAGTGGACTCAAATTAAATGTTTACAGTACAAACACCATATGAATGCTAGTTTTAAAATGAGAACTGTTTGAAGCAATCAGTTTTTCAAATGAAAAGAGTTACCTTTCATGGTATTATTACGTTAACATACTGTAAAAAAGGAGAGCTGTAAATAAACAGTAGAGGGCTGTAAATTAACAGTATATTGCTGGCAACCACAGCTGCCAGTAGATTACCGTTATTTTACAGCACAATTTTTTTACAGTGTACATTATAAATATTTTATAATAATAATAATGTAATACTTTTTACATTATGTGCAGTTATTACATTATGAGTTGCTACAATCTCCATGAAAAAAAACTAAATTCTCAAAATGTAATAAAATCTTGAGCTCATAATGTAACAATTTTTACAAAATTATTACATTATAAAATCACCAAAAGAATGTCATATTTTCATTAATATAATAGCTTTTAAAACATAAAAATATTAGTATTCCCTAACAGTACATTTTTTTAATCTAAAGCCAGTCTTAAACTACCTGTGAAATCGGCCCAGATCTGGCCCACATCTGGCACTTGTGGCATACTGATCTGGCCCACATGCTGTGTGGAATGACGGCCCTTGAGTGGCCCAGATCTGGCAAACAGGAGTGGTCCACTCAAAGGCCGTCATTCCACGCAGCATGTGTGCCAGATCAGTATGCCACAAGTGCCAGATGTGGGCCAGATCTGGGCCGACACAATGTTGCTATCTGGGCAGCATTTAAATATTCATATGAGCTCAAGATTTTATTACATTTTGAGAAAATTATTACATTATGAACATTTTATTACAATAATAATGTAATACTTATTACATTATGTGCAGTTTTTACAGTTGCTACATCTCCATGGATAAAAGATAAATAAATAAAAAACAGAAAAACTAAATACACTATAATAAATGTACTCTCAATAAGTTATGGCAACAAATGTTTTTACATTGCTTTAACACATCAAAATAAGTGAAGCAATTTTCATCTTTTTTTTCTTTTTTTACTGGTGATTGAGTACTACAGTAAATGTTTTCTTCTTTCTAAAACGACGCTGTAGGAAATCTGGTAACACTTTATTTTACAGTTTCCTTGTTACATGTTACATGTACTTACCATAGTAATAACAGTTAATGATGTATAATTACATGCAATTAATCCTCAACCAAACCCTAACCCCATAGAAAGTACATGTAGTTCATTAATATTACTCCGTACTTAAATATATGATTTCACTGTAACAATGACACCTTAAACTACAGTGTAACCAAATCCCTTTATAAATATACATAAATAACAACTTCAGAGTAAAATTTAGCAACAATGCATTTTACACGTTTTAACCAATGAGTGGTACTTGGAAAATGGTAACCAAAAATAGGTAAATTCTTCCATTTTATTTTGTATATTTAGGAAACCAAGTCATCACTGTGGGCGTTAAAATAGAAATCACATTTGCTGGGTTTCCTCTTATGGTGTGTGCACACCAAAAGTGAAGCAAACTTTGGCATCGCGTTACTCGCTCTATTTACTCGCGGCATAACTTTGGTTTTGCGTCACTTGCATGAATAAAAACATGTACATCGACAACATTTCATTCTGCCATTTTTCCGTCATCAAAATGTTGGAGATAATAACTATTGCTGCTCTGTATCTGTTGTGGAAGTCCCGAATACGCCGGAAAGGCAAACGCTGACGTTTCAGGGTTCACAGCTCCATCCAGAGGCGCACACAACTCTGTGAATTTCACCATCTTCTCCAGCAGGAAATGCGCCTGGATGACAGCCGCTTCAAGCGGATGACGGGTGCCCAGTTTGATACGCTGTCAAACCGGGCGTGTCAATAAGCTCTTCGCTGATTGGCTTGCGCGACAATGCATCATGTGAATTTTCTGCTCAAGTTGAAATTTTTGCGCAGAAGACGCGTTTGAGGCGAATATCACGACAAACGTGTTGCCCACTTCATGTCATTCACGTCACCTGGTGCGAATTTGCGTCTATTCAAGTCTTTGAATTGACTTTGTATGCAATATAATCGCGCAAATAATTAAATCCGCGTTTGGTGTGAACACACCATTACTCTCTTTGTGTATTCCATATGTTCTGTGGCACACAGTTTCTATTGACTTCTATAAGTTGCTGAGTAGCGACCCTTGTTTTTGCAGGTCTCCATTTAGCATTGTGTTTTGAGTTCCTTTAGGATCATTCCTTGTTTGTGACTTGTTCTGTTTGCTGTCAGTGCATTCAACATCATCTACTTTTTTCAAGCACAGAACATTCTGGAAACTTTTTTTGAAGTTCTCCGACAAGAAAGCATACAATATCGGGTTGGCGCAGCTATTGGCGTATCCTAGCACCACGACAAAGGCAAACATGCTCCTCAAAAAGGGGGTGGTGCTAATGGTGCCTGTAACCGACGTCACGTTGAAGATGTAGAATGGCAGCCAGCAGAAGACGAAGACGGCAACCACGATGGACACCATGCGCGTCACCTTCTTTTCAGAACGCTTCCGTTTGCTAGAGCACACCCTGATTCCTGAAGACTTTACCTTGATGATAATGAACAAATAGCATAGACAAATTACCATTAGAGGTAGGAAGAAACCCAGGAAGAAGGTGTAGAACATGAAGGTGGTGTAGTAGGCCTCCTGGGGCTCTGGCCACACAATAGTGCAGAAGCAGCCGTCGGGTTTGGTGATCAGTCCACTGTAGATCACAATCGGGAGGTTGACCATGAGCGACACGACCCACACGGCCAGGTTGATGGCCTTCGCGACATGGGGCTTCCTCCATTTGGTCGACTTTATGGGGTGCACCACAGCCAGATATCGATCAATGCTCATCACCATGAGACAGAAAATACTGGTGAACTGGTTGAGAGAGTCGACAGTCATGACCACGCGACACAGAGCTGCCCCAAACGGCCAGTGCACCAGCGCCAACTGGATAGCGATGAAAGGCAAACTCATCATAAACAGTACATCTGCCACGGCCAGGTTCAGGATGTAGATGTTCGTAACCGTCTTCATCTTGGCATAGCGCAGGATGACGTAGATGACCAGAGCGTTTCCACAAAGACCAATAGCACATACCACAAAATACATGAAGGTGATGACAACTGTGCTAGTTTTGGTCAAGCTCTGGTCGGTCTCGTTTCTCAGGCCTTCTTCGGATATGTTGCCGAGCAGGATGCCATCATACATGGGGAGCTCAGACAGATTACTGGGGAAGTTACTGGGTGAGAATGAAATTGTCCAGGAATCCATTATAGACTTCTCTCAGATTCCCAACTCCATTAGGTGTGAGATACTGCCTAGAGAAAACAGTATAATGGTAAATGAGCTACACTGTAAAAAACACAACTTGTTGAAATGATTGACTTTGTTGTGTTGGTTCAGCAAAAATTCACACGCTGTAAAAAACACAAATTGAAAAAAGTTGAAAAGACTGATTTTGTTTTGTTGGTTCAGCAAAAATCTCGTACAACAACAAAAAAAAAACTTAGTACCAATTTCCCCTAGCTTTTTTTTTTTGTTGACTCAACTTTTGTAAATAACAGTTATATGAACTGAAAATAAGTTGTCTTTGACATAAAAAATGTTTAGCTGAGTCGACTTGACATTATTTGTTTTCTGGAGATATGGAACTATTCTGTAACAAATCTTTTGTAGTTGAGCCAATTCAAGAAATGTTGTCCATTGGAAACAGAAGTTGAATTTTTTTTTTTTTGGTGATGAGTGTTTCCTTTGGTTGGGTAGTTAGCCTCTTTGTGTAAGTGTGTGGCCGTTAACAGTGTTTAGCAAAACACATAATTTGTTGCTAAGAAAGAAACAAGGATGATTGTTTCAGACTCATAAACTCTAATAAATCTTATTTTTGACCAATATTTTACATTATTATTTTACCAGCAAAACTAAGTTGCAGCAGCTCAGACATTCTGAATTTAAAATACATTAGAGGAAAAAAGCTAAATTTTGCCACACACAGACATCAAGATTCAGCATATGAATCTCAACAATGGTGACATGCTTCATGCCGCAATACATGCTGGGAGCCAACAAAGTATTAAAATGATGGCTCCTAGCATGCATTGTGGCATGAAACATGTCACCATTGTTGAGATTCATATCGTTAGCCTCATATCATAATTGCCCAGATCATATTTCAATGTTATTGGACTTAGGCAATTATGCTATGACGCTAACAATATGCTGATTCTTGATGATGTCTGTGTTTTTGTCTAAAAAAAAAAGTTCCCGTAATGTCTTTAAAAATCAGAATTGAAATTCAGAATGACTGATCTGCTGCATAAAACTTTTGTTGGTAAACATATTCATAAATAATCCCTTTCAATTAGGAATACAGTAATTAACTACTCAACTTTATAATGCTGTTATCTAGATCAGCGGATCATTGGTTATAGCTTTCTTTGCAACAAATTAAGTGATTTGTTAAACACTGTTACAAAAACCACAAACTCATATAAAACACCAAGAGTCAAACTGCCCAACAAAGGAAACGCTCATCACCAAAATGGTGAACATTTTCAATACTTTTTTTTACATCTGAACCTGTTAATTCTTAATAAGAACTTATGTTTCCAATAGACACAAATTGTTGAATTGGCCCAACTACAAAAGATTTGTTAAAGAATAGAAAACAAAAAATGTCAAGTTGAGTCAACTAAAAAATTATTTGGACAACTTATTTTCAGTTCATATAACTGTTATTCACAAAAGTTGAGTTAACAAGAAAAGGCTAGGAGAAATTAGTACTAAGTTTTTTTTTGCTGAACCAACAAAACAAAATCAGTCATTTCAACTTTTTTCAAGTTGTGTTTTTTACAGTGTACAGGGAACCCTCTCATTTGGTACATTACTACAACATTAGAGGTTGAAATTTCCAATAGAGCCCAAACTATTATATTAAACTGCTATTTATTTTCAGATTTAGTAATTACGCTCAAATAAAAATGGAAATGTTTGTATGCAACTCCGTTGCAAACTTGTGTTCATGACATATAGCATACATATATAATTAACAATAAAGCCAGACCAGAAAGTCTGTAAAAGTTTTGAAGGCTTAAAGTTTGAAGGTTTTCAGTTTGAAATAGTTTGAAGTAGTTTTATATGGATGGATGGATGGACGGATAGATAGATAAATGGTCAGATGATAGACAGATAGGTTGCTAGGGTTTTGCCATGCGTACTCTGAGTGGTTGCTAACGTGTTGCTATGCGGTTGCTAAGGTATTCTGGGGTTTGCTAGGGTACTCAGTGTGGCTGCTAGGGTGTTGCTAGGGTACTTGGGGTGGTTGCTAGGGTGTTGCTATTTAATTTCTAGGGTAATCTGCATGGTTTCTAGGGTGTTACTAAGCAGTTGCTAGGGTACTCTGGGTTGTTGCTATGCAGTTGCTAGGGTACTAAGGGTGGTTGCTATGGTACTCAGGTGGTTGCTAGGGTTTTGCTATGCTTTTGCAAGGGTGTTCTGTGTGGTTGCTAGGCGGTTACCATGGTGTTCTGAGTGGTTGCTATGAGATGGATGGATGGACGGACAGACGGATAAATAGATAGATAGATAGATAGATAGATAGATAGATAGATAGATAGATAGATAGATAGATAGATAGATAGATAGAGTTTAAATTAGTCTCAATGGCTTAGAAATAGTCCATAGAATGGCAGTTTAAATAATAAAATAAATCTGCGCTGCCGCTTAAACTGCACTACAGCGATCTGTTTCGTAATATTTAGGAGCGTCAAAGGCATTTATTGTTTGAATTTGATGATAAAATGGACAGAATTTGAAAGCTGAGACATTGTTTCTTATCATAAGTACACAGTAAAATCCCCAGTGTTAAATTAACACTGCTCAGAGCACATATGGTCCCACTCTACAGAGTGTTAAAGTAACACTGAATCAGTGTTAAAGTTAATGAGATAATTGAGAGATTAATTAAGTGATGATTGGCCATTAGTGATGAACACCTGATGATAATGAGTAGAATCACTGAAGGAAAGAGAAAAAGAAAAACACAAGAACTACGACTGACTATAAAAAAGACATTAAATCTGAAGATCTCAGCAGAAGAGGATTAAACAACTCCATAAACAGCATTACCAGCTTCACACATTACTAACCAGACTGACTTTATTTCTGTCAGACGTCTCTTATTGAGAATTAACAGATTTTTTGATCAGTGATCAGTGTTTTCTTTAGTTGGGCAGTTTGATGACTTTTTAACATTAGTGTTTCTCTGGCTGCTGTAACTGAGTTTGCTATGGCAAGAAAAGCAAGCATAAACACATTCAGATGCTGTTGGCTGCTCGATGTTGAGAATATGATCATTGTATAGTGATTTAATTAATCGATTTTATGACTGAGTATGAGCAATATACTATTAACTTTTTTTGATTGTGATTCTAGAAAAGATCCAACACGGTTTTAATCAGATAAGTTTTGAAGTAGATTGTACACTAATCACTTCTTACTCCTGCGAGATTAACTCACACACAGACATCAAGAATCAGCCTATGAATCTCAACAATGGTGACATGCTTCATGCCACAATGCATTCTGGGAGCCATAGATGAGTTCTGCGTGATGCACCTAGAATGCATTGCGGCATGTCACCATTGTTGAGATTCATAGGCTGATTCTTGATGTCTATGTGTGATTAAAACTCGCAGGAGTTAGAAGTGCTTATTGTGTGATGTGTTATTAAACCGCAGTACAAAACTTATGTAAACATTTTTTGATAATAGTTTAGTTTATCTGATGAAAATATTGCTGGATCTTCTGCCCTAGAGTCACAGGGCTACTATAATCAATGACTCTCCGGAGATCAGCAAATAAGGCCATTATATGATGACAAAAACCGTGTCATAAACAACAAGCATCAAGATTATCTTGCCGTTCTCACCGTAACGAACAGTTACAGCAGCCAGAGAAAAACTTATGTTAACAAGTTAAGGGTCAAGAGCCCAACTAAAGCAAGCACTAATCACCATAATGGTAACTTCAAACAACTTTTATTTTCAATAAAACATCAACATCTAAACCTCAATAAGAGCTTCTGTAGACGTCTGACAGAAATCAAGTAAATCTGGTTAGTAATGTGTGAAGCTGGTAATGCTGTTTGTGGAGTTGTTTAATCCTCCTCTGCTGAGATCTTCAGAGATTTAATGTCTTTTTAATAGTCAGTTGTAGTTCTTGTGTTTTTCTTTTTTCTGTTTTCTTCAGTGATTTTGCTGATTATCATCAGGTGTCATCACTAATGGTCAATCATCACTTAATTAATTTCTTAATTATCTCATTAACTTTAACACTGATTCAGTGTTACTTTAACACTCTGTAGAGTGGGACCATATGTGCTCTGAGCAGTGTTAATGTAACACTGGGGATTTTACTGTGTAACTTTAACTTCGCTATTTTTGAACTGTTAATGCTTTAATTACCCTAAAATCAACACGAGAGCTTTTCTTCACACACACACACACACACACACACACACACACACACACACACACACACACACACACACACCACACACACACACACACACACACACACACACACACACACACACACACACACCACACACACACACACACACACACACACACACACACACACACACAGTATGACTTGCAGTCGGACACGTTTTTCCACACCCTTGACAGGATATCATCAGCTCTGATCATCGGCTGTTTTTAGACAATCGGTGATAGTGAAAATAATTGCTGTTATAAGCCGATACATTGGTGCATCTCTAGTGATAATCCTAATGCAAACAACACATAATGTCTTTGTTCCAAAACCGAGGATACTGCCTTGTTGTTGACAGAGGCAGCTACATTAGCCTACAAAAAAAACTATCATCATAACTGAAATACAGTGTGTGACAGATTTGGAACGATATCACAATATCCACACAGAAGACTCATAATTAATTGTCTTAGCATCTTGCCAAGTTAATTATGTGCTAAAAAAAACCCGCATAGCCAACTAAAATTTTGGGTACATTATACTAAACAATCTTGGACAGGGTAGTATTTACCAATTTAAAGGTTACTGAGTAAATTTTTAATTTCTGATTTAATTACTAATAACAACAGCTAAAATTCCAATCACATTACTGTACCTTGAAGCTGTTATAATGCTGTGTAAATCCGTTCTTGGACCAAAAGTGTGAATGTTCAATGCCTCCAGTCAAATGTACTTGTTATGTGGCTCTGTCCAGCAATGCAGTGCACACTGTCCAGAGACTGACCTGGGAGAGCAATGCCCTTTATGTCATAATCATCCCTGTAGGACAAACAGGCTGAAAAGCTGAGCAATCAATGCCCCTCTCTGAGCTACACCCACATACAACTTTCATTTTTTCAGGGGCATGTGTACAGTTATCTATGCAAGCTTGTTTCCGCCACTGAAGGAAAACTAAAAAAGGTAATTGCAACTTTTTATCCCGTAATCCTTTTTCTTTTATATTTTTTTCTTTTATATATAGTTTATATCTCTAATTTCTGACTTTTTTTTCTCAGGCTTGCATGATATAAACTCACAATTACGAGTTATAGTCACAATTGTGAAATATAAACTCGCAATTGTTACTTGTAAGATAAACAGTCATTATTAAAAAAAGTCAGAATTGTGACTTTATATCCACAATTCTGACTTTTTCCTCGCAATTGTGAGCGCTGTAAAAAAAATCTACTTAAAATTTACGGTAAAAAACGGCAGCTGTGGTTGCCAGAACTTTACTGTAAAAAATGAGGTAGCGACATTTTAGGTTTTACTGGACAGCACTTAGTTTACTGTCTATTTTACAGTTAAAACAGTATAATTTAAAGGTTTATATTGTGATAATTACATTAAAAAAAATTCTGTTAAATTTGCAGTAAAAAACTGGCATCTGTGGTTGTCAGAAATGTACCGTAAAATATACAGTAGCAACATTTCAGGTGTTACAGATTTAAGTTAAATTAACTGAAATAATGTTAAATTACCAACCTATTGAAATACTAATGTGCCTTTGATATATACTGACAACCACCAATCACAGTGGAGACGAGAGTCGCATGATGAATCAAAGCTTTTAGGGGGGCAATACTAATATATAGAAGGTGCAGATTCACACAAGCACTAAACACCAGCATAAAACATTAATTTAACTACATTAGATGTAACATAAAACACTAATGTACTAATTAGAAAAAACTAAAAATAACCGATTAGAAAAGATTAGAAATATTAAAAATAACTGATTAGAAAAAACTAAGAAGAAACGATTATTTCAACTAAAACACATAAAATGTGAAGTGTCACGCAGGGAATTCTGGGAATGTCAATTTATGTTTTTTCAATGTAAATTACACAACAACTTCTTTTTCACTTCCAAAAACTGTAAATTTAATTAAATGTAAGGTTAGATCTATTACAGTTATTCACCCTATATAGTACGGAAACGACTCAGTTACTAACGTAACCTTGGTTCCCTGAGAGAACGAGTATTGCGTAGCATACGCTAAGGTGGAACTCCTTTTTCTCGAGAATTGAAGCAAATCATTTATCCATGTAAAACGCAGTGCGGCTGCACAGCAGATACAGCAGAGCGTATACGCGTGTTGATTGGCTGTGCTGTGGCAACTGCAGGAACCTATGGCAAGGCATGTGGGAGGACCAATGAGGTGACTACCTGTGCTCCCGCCTAAACAGTCCGCCTGAATTTGCAAATTGAGTCTAAAAAGACTGTGTCACGCCAGGGTTAAAATCGACTGAAGCGACACCCTGAGCAAGCACAAGCACGGCAAGCTACGCAATACTCGTTCCCTTCTCTCAGGGAACCGAGGTTACGTTAGTAACCAAGTCTTTCCCTTTTGAGAGACTCACTCGTATTGCGCAGCATATGCTACACTGCAAATTTCCCAGTGTTTAATTAACACTGCTCAGAGTTTATATAATCCACACCCAGAGTGTTATAAGTAACTCTGAATCAGTGTTGAAGTTAATGAGATAATTAAGAGATTAATTGAATTGCACATTAATGATGAACACCTGAAATCTTCAGAATCACTGAAGAAAAGAGAAACCCAAGAACTACAACTGACTTCAGCCTTAGATGAAATAAACTGAAGATAAAAGAAGACATTACATCTCTGAAGATCTCAGCAGAGGAGGTGAAACAACTCCACAAACAGCATTACCAGCTTCACACATTACTTACCAGACTGACTTTATTTCTGTCAGACGTCTATAGAAGCTCTTATTGAGAATTAAAAAAATGTTTTAGTTGATTTTGTGTTGAAATTTTTATTTTAATTTTTTTTATGTCACCATCATGGTGATCAGTGTTTTCTTTAGTTGGGCAGTTTGACAAATTTTTTATGTTAGTGTTTCTCTGACTGATGTAACTGAGTTTGCTATGGCAAGAAAAACACAATCCAATGCTGTCGGTTGCTTGATGATAAGAATATAATCACTGTATAATGGGTTAATTCACTCTTAGCGTATGCTACGCAATACGAGTGATTCTATCGAAAGGGAACTTTCTGCTAACCAATTAACAGTTTTTCACCGTAGCATTCTACAGTCTTTTACAGTTAAGCCATCTCTTACCATTTTTTTGTTTATATCTTTCAATTGTGAGATAAAAAGTTGCAATTATCTTTTTAGATGGTGGAAACAAGCTTCCATAGTAATCGTAATAAAGTCAGTGAAATGCAGAATTCAAAGCTTCAGGACCGGAAGTGTCTGTCACTTCACTGCCAGAACAAAGCTGATAATGTCAATGTAAAGTGTTTCATTTGTTACTAGTTTATTAGTGTCTCTTTAAGACACATGCAAGAAAGTTTAAGCCGAAAGGTGTTTATTCCATCTAGAGATGAAGGTAAGTTTTATGAAGTTAATAAAACCATTTTCTATTTATGTTATTGGTAAACCTCATGTTTTTATTTAATTTTCTGTACACAGAACACGTCAAAAACAGACGTCATAAAAACTTTCATTCTGGCTCCTCAGTGGACGTCTTTTCAACGTACGCCTCTAGGGGCAAAGACATTGAAAAGACGTCTTTTGGACATAACTTTGCTCAGTGGGTTGCCTATAGACTAAAAACGTAATGCTCACGTGCATGCCGTCGCCGTTCTCACAGATTCACGGTTTTTGAAGATTACACAAAGATGATAACAATATTGTTTCAAACTATTTCAAAACCTTTTTCAAAGTTTGCGTTCTCAAGCCACCAAACACTGCAAATGAGCGGCCGGAACACATTAAAAGTTTTCTATTTTAGTTAAAATGGAGTCGTGTAAGTTGCCCCAAAGTAAATAACTAACGATTTTTTACAACAGAAATGAATAAATCAAAAACCCACTTTAGCTGGACAATAGCTTTTTTTCTAGAGCTGATACAGCCAAGACAACCTCTCTTCCATTAATTTCCTATCATCACTGTAAAGCTGCTTTGAAACAATCTGTATAGTAAAAAGCACTATATAAAAGAAAGTGACTTGACTTGTTAACAAAAGCAAATGTGACATAAAAATGCAATCGTAAACCATACAATTTAAGCTTGTTTTTTTAACTCGTCTTTGAGCTCTTTTGTCGTGACTCGTTTTCGAGCTCTCCGCATCACAAGTACATGGTCATAATATAATATTGTGCAAGGAGCCGCGTGAAAACAAGTCTTTATTAATCCATAATCTGCCCCTGTAATCATACTTGTGTATGAAAAGGATTAAAAGTGCTTGCTGTTTTACTGCCTCTGGTGTTCATTTCTGTTGGAAACTGCAGTGACATCTAAGTCTTGGAACGTATTTTGCATTTTGCAAAAATGTTGCCCAAGGTACATTTTTCCAATCAGCCTGTTGTAAAATTGTATTGTAGTGAAGTTGTAAACCTATGTTAATAATCTCTGACAAAATCTGTGATTTAAACTCATGTCTGTATACCATAATGCAACGTAAATCAGTCAATATACAACTCTTTCGTTTCATGGTTCTTTCATGCATATTGGGCATCAAAATAAGAACATTATGTGGAAAATATTCAGAAAATGAAAATGGTGTTCTATATGAATATCCATTAGTTCACATGGATCATCCTTAAATACTTTTTAATACAGACACATGCATGAATGATCAAATTATTGAATTTTCTGATGGGCAAAATACATATAAATTATTTAAAAACATGTACTTTTAGAACGGTTCATTCTTACCTTCATGTTGAAGTGCATTGTACAGTATGGGATCCTGCTCATGGTTCTGTGGATTTGCACATTGGAGAACATCTGAATCGCAATAACCCTTACAAAACATCCAAACACACAATCTGATCCGATCCAATCTGAACTGACACTGAAGAGATATGAACCTGTTCAGAGACAAGCCTCTCAGAGAAAGAGAGAGAGAGAGAGAGAGAGAGAGAGAAGTCTGTGAGAGTCTGTGTGTATGTGTATTAAAGAGAGAAATGTATACTACAGTGTCTGAGTAAAGATAATGCATGAGTGATGTTTCTTCATCACTGATGTGTTTGTGCATGATTAAATTGTCTGCTCATTGTGTTTCTCTCAATAAAGATTGGACAGTGTGAACCACACGCCCTGATCCCAAAAGCTTTCACATGACCTTAAAAATGCATTAAAGAGATGCGCAAAGCTGGAAAAGGTTACCAAAGCACTGATAAAAACCTTGGTGTTCATGAATCGATGGTAAGATATGTTCTTTGTTGAGACAAAAACTTTTTGGCAAAAATGCACAACACTTTCCTCAGGGCAGTTCACACCAACACCAAAGCCACCCTTTATGGAACGAAAATATATTTCCATATATTTATGATCAATATATTATATCAATATACTGAAAAAATATGAAATGATATTTGCATATATGTTGTGTTTATATAACAATATATTGAATAATACATAAGGAATTGCCACTTTTCATGTATTGAAAAATGTATTTAAAATATATTAACACTAAAATGTCATTAGTTGAGTGTACTTAGAAAACATGTGGAAAATGTTTGCCTTAAATTTCTCAAGGATGTTTTACTCATTAGTCGTAAGTTAGTGATGTTCTGTGCCGAGGCTTTGGAGCATGTGTCGAGAAATCCCAGAAGCATTCAGTGAAGCGTGTATCGAGGCTTGTATCGCTTTAGACCAATGACGTCATTGATGACGTCCGAAGCCTCGCTTCAGACTGACTGGTTCAGGAAGCAGTTCGAATCTTGCCCTCTGCCCAGTTAAACCCTGCCAATTTCCAGTTTTATAATAATGATAATATTGCCCCTCCTGCCTATGACCAAAGAATTGATTTACACACATTCGATTGCCCCATTCATTTCAAGACAATATGTTTATTACATAGTTATGTTATACAATCATTATATACCACCATAAAATACATATTATATTCATATAAATAGATTATTCCATGTGAAAAATAATTTTTGTCTTCACCGTTATATCTAAGCCTTAATTGGCGGCAAATACAGTGCATCACAGATCACATCAGGTCTGCTGTAATGTATCTGCTTGTTTTACAGTCTTTGACCACCATGTGGTATTGTGAGCAAATGAAGCCTTGAGAAATGAATCCTTTTGTGAACAATTTGGCTGTAAAGCTTCAATGCTTCATTTCACCACCACTATTGTAAGTTTCTAATATCAAAACATACAAAAGAGGGTTGGGACAATGATGGACTGTGTATTAATTTGTATTCATACAATGTTTATAATAGAAACGATTGCAATAGATTTCTGCATTTTAAACAAAGCAACAAACAGCATCACAACAACGTTGCTTGGTCTTCTCCTAGACTGAAGCACAGGCTCTATTCTTCAGCACAATTGTGACCCAAAAAACAGAAACATTTCCAAACAAATCCCAACAGACCATTAAACACTAACAGATCTCTCAAGATCTCAGGGGAGGAGGATTAAACAATAAAAACAGCATTTCCAGCTTCCCAACACTAACCAGATTGACTTTATTTCTGTCAGATGTCTACAGAAGTTCTATTTGAGAATTAACTGAGGTTTAGATGTTGATGATTTATTGAAATAAAAAAATGGTGTAGTTTATTGTAGTCACCATTATAGTGATAAGTGTATTCTTTAGTTGGGCTTTTGACTCTGAAGCATGTCATTGCTGTTGAGATGATTCATATGCTGATTCTTGATGTCTCTCTGTGTTTAAATATAGTGGTCGTTCAAAATGTTTTATGTACAATGTGTTAAAAAAAAGTATCTGATCACCACAACAGTGTTTGCTGTCTTGTTTTAGTATTGTAGTGCTTATAATACAATATAAAAAATTTATTTAATAACCTAACATACTTTTGATCAGTGATAAGGCTTTTGATGAAATCTGCAATTCAGTATAATTAATGATGATTATAATATCAACCAATTCTCAACAGATTATCCACAAAATTTATTTTTGTGGGTTTTTTTTGTTGCCATAACAACTGCTTCATATAAACATACACATTAAGAGCAGCCAGAAAAAACTAAAGACAAAAAATCAAGAGCCAAACAAAAGCAAATACTGATCCCCATAATGGAAAATTCTATAGCTTCTGTAGATGTCTGACAGATATAAAGTCAATCTGGTTAGTAATAAGTGAAGCTGGTAATGCTGGTTTTATTGTTTAATCCTCCTCTGCTGAGATCTTGAGAGATCTGTTATCGTTTAATGTTCTGTTGGGATTTAAAATGTTTCTGTTGTCTGAGTTTTGTGGGTCACAATTGTGCTGATGAGTAGAGCCTGTGCTTCAGTCTAGGAGAAGACAAAGAAACACATTATGCTGAGTGTTGCTTTCTAGGCGATCATCGATTGTAGTGATGTCTGTTAACGTCTTTGTTAAGTTGGCGTTTTTTCTTTATTCAGTCAAGTTTATGTTTAATAAATACAAAAAATGTATTATGTCTGTCATTGTCCCAACCCTCTTTTGTGTGTATTTATATTAGAAATTGAAGGCAATCATTTTCCATGTGTTCTAAGTACACTCAACTAATTACATTGTACAGTGTAGATATTGTAAATATAGTTTTCAATATATGAAAAGCAGCAATTTCTTATGTATTATTTCATATATTTTTCAGTTTATTTATATAATATATTAATCATAAGTATATGGAAATATTTTTTTTAGTTCTGTAAGGGACTTACCAACTGTGAAGGATAGTGGAATGAGCATCACATTTTACAGCTGCTTTGCAGCTTTGTTCTCAATATAATCAGAATTCTTTTTAAAAATTATTCTGTTCAAAAAAAGGTTTGAATCTCTATCATTAAAGACACACAGAGACGTCAAGAATCAATGTATGAATCTCAACAATGGTGACCATCAAAAAGCTTCTTGCCATGCATTCTGGGTGCACCAATCAAAACTCACCCATGGCTCCCAGCATGCATAGCGGCATGAATAAATTATAAGATGGGGGGTGGGGGTGGCACTCCTTCCACCATAGGGCACCCCTTCCATCTGGTTTATCGCACCATGAACTAGGCCTACATTTCCCATAAAACTTTGCCTGGACTCGTTATTGTGTGATTACATCCACCTGTGTGTCTGAATATGCCCTGTATTTTCGCTCACTCTTTGTGAAGTCTTGCATGTGTCACTGCATTTCTGAGCGCCCTCTCTGGTTTCCTATGTAATGGTTCTGACTTTCTGCTTGGTGTCCTGGATTTCCCTGTTTGCCCTATTATTTTTTGGATTGTTTGCCCTGTGGTTTTGACCCTTCGCCTGTATTTTGGTCTACGATTCTGGATTACCCTAATAAACAACTGCATTTGGATCCTCAACCTGTGTGTGTCAGAGCAGTTTCGTGACACAGTGTTATCCACTGGTGGTTTTTATTTCTTTCCAACTCTGACTTCTCTGGATAACTGGGACCAGCTTATGTACAACATTCCTTTTAAAGCCACAGCAGGATTTATCAGAAGATTACATCATGCAGCACTAGGAGGATTACATCACACGGCACTGGTCAGCAATGCATACTTTACAGATATGATGTAGTGTGGGGGAAAACAATTCCTCATAACTATAGTTACACATTCATTTCCATGGAGAAACTGGAGAAATACATCAAAAGTTGCTGTGAATGAATGAATAAATAAATAAATAAATAAAAAATCTCAATCATTTAAAATTGTCCGATATTAAAATAAGACTGTGCAGACATAAAAGCAGTTAATAGGATGATAAGAGTATTTTGTTGTATTCTAGTGAAAGCAACGTGATTGTCAACATTAGGGAGTAAAATGAAATAATATGAGCAAATTGGACATTTTTTATAATGTGGGGTTTGCGATTTTTACAACATTTTAAAATTTGTGACAACATACATAAATTGAAAGAATGGAATCAGATTATTTGTTTTCCCATCATGGTGCAAATTATTACATTTCTTTTGATGGTCCAAAATGGGTCAAAAGTCATATATGTTTAAAAAAACAAACAAACAAGAAAAACAAGTTGAGGTTTTCCTGCTAAAGGAGGATCTACAAGTTACTAAATTCAAGGGTTCACTTACTTTTTTCACCCTTCTCTGTGAATGATAACTGATGTATTCATAAATTCCATAAATAGGTTATAAATGGATAGAATTGTCATAATACAATGCTTATATGCAGAAAATAACTAATTCTTCTCTCAGAGCATTTAGAATAATACAAATGTGTTTGCTGTTTGCTTCATTTGCTATATGTCTATGCTACATTGATATTATGTTATGTAGTAGTTTATGTATCTAATTATTACAATAAAAAAAAACACACACACAGGATTCCATTCATTATTTACTTATTAAGTCTGGTGCAAATATGCAAACGATGTGATTCCACAGATGTCTTTTATAATCTTTATCACTGAATTTCTTGTGTCAAAGTGGGATGAATTAATTAATAAATGTTTCTAAAGTCTATGCTGTATTTTCCCAAAGAGATCAAGGTTTGGCCAGTTAGCATGTCCCATGTTAGCTCCTGTTAGTGCAACTTCATTAAGTGGAAAGTAACCAGATTTCTTTCTATCTTTATTGAATTGTCTAAATCTTTTATAATTATCATCAATATATTAAGTATATAAAAATATACTTAATATATTAGTAAACTATTTAAGATCAATATATTATATGGTGTATAGGCTATATACTGAAAAATATATGAAATATATTGAATATATTGTATATTACAATATATGCATAATACATATTACACACAATATTGTGCAGCCATCACTTGGTTTTGTTGCTGTCCAACAAGAGTTCTGTAGATGTATTCTGTCTGAAATATAAATAAAAAGAAAAGAAAAAAAGAATAAGAATTAGGAATCCTAAGCTGTGCCAGTATGCCAGAGAGATTGAAAGGCAAAGTAGATAAAGAGTGTACTTTGTGCCACACTCATCTAAACTGTAACCTCAAATCACCCTAGAGCAAGGAAAAATCCATAGCAGCTGGCTGGTGTCTGGATCAGCCTTTTATGGACTGTTATCTCTCTTCAAGCAATTCAATAAACACAAAGGATTTTGTTTGTAGAAGTCACGAAAGCTTTACAGGCCTTGGCTATAACTGTCTTCAATTTAAAAACCTGCATGAAAGTAGTGATGTTACGCCTGATACCGAGGCTTCTGACCCACCTCCCACCGGAGCTCCGTATCGAGACTTGTATTTGGCTTGTTTGAGATGCGCCTAGCCTCGCCTGAAATTCAGCAGAGACTAGGCGCAGTGTTGCCAACTCTCGCGAGACAAATAAGCAACCGCAGCTTCAAAAACAAGCCCAAAACAAGCCCAATATTATTAAATTATTTATTATCATCAATATTATTTATAATAAATATTTTTTTATCAATAAATGGGCCTGCAACATATTACACTGAAACCTTTCGGAGTTTAAAAAGCAAAAACAGATGTTATTTTACAAAAATTATCACATTGCAATAAGGACACTCAATATCCTCCGATCAGCTGTGAACAGAAGACGTTTGGAGATGGAAAAAGAGAAAAAGTGACAAGAAGGCCAATTATGGTAACCCATAGTCGGAGTAAGTGCACACATATTATGGGCAGTAAGTAGTGAACACACACTGCAAAACCTTGTAAAAGATAAGCCCTACATCTCAATGTGCATATACTATCTGCCCTAAATAGTATTGAAAATTACTAATGACACATACTATTTATTACTATACGTTTGATAGTATGCACACTGGGACACAGACAAGCACTAAGGGAGCGCTGCAATATAGCCACATATTTATAATAAAATAAATTCGAACCATAGGCTACCTACTGTTATTATTAGTATACTTGTTTTTTTAATAATAGCCTGTAATTTTAAATACATTACAAAAATATATATTTTTTAATTAAATTAGGTGCCTCTCCTCCCTGTTTCCTCTCCATCTCTGTACATCTCTGCTGGTGGCATGGTTTGTAAAAATGTATACGTCTATTTAAGTCTTTTAACTATCATTACGTGCATTTATAACGTCACATGTCTGCACGTTGAACGCGATTTCTCTTCAATGAGGGGGAGAAGGAGGCGGGATGTATGAGGACGGATTACTACAGCACTTGTATCGTTGCACTGAATGGCTATTAGCTGTGAGAAGACAGTGTCAGGCAATGTTTTGGACAAAACAGTGACCATAAATGTAAAGAAACGAAGTTGCTTATATTTTCCTAACAAGCAACCACATTTTTTTAAATAAGCCCAAAAAACCGCAACCCGCGACTCGTGATTTTTGAAAGCGACTTGCCAAAAAAAGAAGCCCAAAGTCGCGTGTTATACGCGGACTTGGCAACTACACTGTAAAATCCAACAGTTGTTCTTACTAAGACTTTTTTAGTAAACTTTACTTAAAGGGGTGGTAAACCACGATTTCACTATTCTAACTTAAGCTAGCGTGTAATGTTGCTGCTTTAGCATAAACAACATCTGCAAAGTTACAACGTTCAAAGTTTAAAGCAAAGGGAGATATTTGCTTTTAAAGAAATCCATTTCTAAGAACTACAGCAAACGGCCAGTAGGCGACTACACACATTCCTCCAGGGTTGGTGACATCACTAGGCTCAATATTTACATAAACCCCTCCTCCGAGAATATTAAATAGGGGGGGTGAGGCCATTTTGTATCGCGGCGCTGTTGTGGTATAGTAGGCTGGAGTGTTGTTGCCGCGATGCCGAGGAAACGCTGTTATATTCATCCGGATTGCAGGTCTGGGGTACTTGCTTTGTTCAGCCTTCATAGGGACGGGGGTGCGTTGCAGAGCGTTTAACATACAGCATGTTATATGCACGTGTGTATGAGACAGAAGGGAACAGGCACGTGTGGGGCTCCCGCAGCACATCTCACGGAGGGAAACTTTCACAATGTTCGCGAGTTCAACACCGGATTTGCACGTCAGCTGCATAAGACAAACACTGCCAGTGTGTGAATGCACGACGCGCGCGGGGCTCCCTCCCGCAGCAGTTTTTCACGGAGGAAAACTTTCACAATGTTCGCGAGTTCAACACCTGATTTGCACAACGTCAGCTGCATAAGACAAACACTGCCAGTGTGTGAATGCACGACGCGCGCAGGGCTCCCTCCCGCAGCAGTTTTTCACGGAGGAAAACTTTCACAATGTTCGCGAGTTCAACACCGGATTTGCACGTCAGCTGCATAAGACAAACACTGCCAGTGTGTGAATGCACGACGCGCGCGGGGCTCCCTCCCGCCGCACATTTCACGGAGGAAAACTTTCACAATGTTCTCGAGTTCAATGCAGGATATGCACAACGGCTTGACATGAAAGCTGGATTTACAAACAGAAGCTGTTTACGGGCCACAACCTGTAAGTCTGATTTATTCTTCATCGATGTGTTTTCCTGTAATAGGTTGTAGCAAGGAAGTAAACAGATGACAACACTGTTCTGCAAACCAGTCTGTTAAATGCTTATTCATACTTAACGTTATCCGACGAACACCTATCCTTACAAACACTAACGTTAAAATCTCAACAGCGAACTTGGCAAATGATTCTTTGATTAGAGCTTTTATGTATTATTTATCTACAGGCATGCTAAACATGGTTCTGTGTGTGATTTGGCTACTATAGTAAAGCCAGTGTTTAGTGTTTTGGGTTAATAGTTCTTGCGACAGATATTTGGCTATAATCGTTCTAAAAATACAAAAGTAACAGTGCCATTCAGTAGCGATCACTATAGACCCGCAGTCTTTACTCATTAGGACTGAACAGGTTCTGCTCGATCATCTTCACTAAAATGTTCTGGGTCTGATTCGGGCTCAGATTGGTGTGGTTTTATTGACGCCATCGTTTTTATACTGACCAAAGCACAGTCTACCGGTAAGGTAAGGGGCGTGACGTTTCCGACAAACGTACACTGCGGTTAGCGAATCACAACACACTGGGCCAGCTAACCAATCTGAGCCCATTGCGTATTTTTGAGGGACTGGCTTCATACAACCCGGAAAGCATCAGACCGTTTTACAAGAAGGGGCAGAGCAGTGTAGAATAAATGTCAAATATATGAAGAATAATGATTTTTTTTAAAAAACGAAGCATTAACACATGTTACAGTGCACCCCACAAACACAATCAAGCCTTCAAAACAATGTGTTTTACCACCCCTTTAATGTCCAATAATTTGTTGAACTTACTTAAAACAGTTAAGTAATCTGAACTATTTGCATGCTATGCCTTCGTTACTTAGAAAACTCAAGTAAACATTACTTGACTGGTTTGAGCACCATTTTGCCAAAGCAAAAAAACAAGCGGGCGGGCAAAGTGTTTTTGAGGTGGTGCAATTTTGTATAGTCTTTTCACTCATTTCCTCCACTTCCTCTCACCATAATTGTGATTAGTGTTCCCTTTGGTTGGACACTTGGTACTTCATTCATATTATAATAATTAACTTCCTATTAATGCAGCAATGCAACAAGAAATCATAGTTGTATGATTTCAAAAGAAGGGAAGTAATAAATATATATATATATATATATATATATATATATATATATATATATATATATATATAAAAAACATATGTAATATTTGTCAACTATATTTAATGACAAATAATGATCTTTTAACATTATTTTTGCTAATATTTATGGCATAATGTTTTAATTGAGTTGATATAATCCCTCTATATTTGTCACAATATCATTTGACCATGCTTGAGTGTGTCACACACATACTTCAACATTCAGCATGCAAAACACAACAATGGTAACAAGGATTTTTTACTTACATTTTTTATTTTTACATTTTTTTTTTATTATTAATACGACCTTTACTATTTTACTTGCTGTCATTATTCGGGTTATACTGACAAAAGACAAATAGTAATATAAAGCTAAAAATAGTAAAACGGAGCAATTAATTTATTCATGCCACAATGCACTCTGGGAGTACACTTCCTCAGATCCCAGATAGAATTAAGTTGACAAAACTTAAACGGTTTAAGTAAGAACAGCTTAATGCAATTAAGTAATGCTTACTTAATTGTTTTTAGTACCTGTAGACTATTGATAAATAATAAATAAGTGTTGAATGGAGTTCAGTTGTTGCTTTTTGTCTTCACTTATTTTTTTGAGTTCAGCTTACTTGAGAATTTTAAGGCAATCGGTTTCCTAATATTTTCCTAGTAATGTGAGCACTAATAACAAGTTAACATGACTAATAATTTTGAGTTAAGTATACTTCATTAACAAGTTTTCTGTACAAATTTTGTTAAATTTAGCCGACAAAAAAATTATACTCTGCTTTACTTGAAAATTTTAAGGCAATCGGTTTCCTCACTTTTTCTAAGTAAAGTCAACTTATTATGTTTTACAGTGTATGACTAGGCGGCTGCAGTGAGGGGAGGAGTGAAAAAAGTGCAGGCAAGATCTCGTAGTGGATCAGACACCTGCGAGATCAAAGGCGGATATCGCGGGATTCACACTCGTGCGCTTTGTTGCTGATAAACTGGATGTCATTTAAGTTCTGTTACTTTAATATGAAAATAAACATTATGAACAAGACACCCAAAGTTTTTGTTATTTATTTCCATTCGAAAGACGTGTTAATCAATAATTTTTACTTTAATTACATTTTTATATATTTTTTTATAAATATGACAACAATCACATAACCCACAGAGAGATCGCACTGTCCGAGAGTTTGGGAATATTCACACATAAAAACATGATATCAGAGTTTTAAAATCAAACATTTAAAAAAAGAACCATACATCACGGTTGTTTAAACCAATAAACGCGCATGACATCAGAACAAGTCGGACCACGTTCGGACACATTTCTAACCGGCATGCATCTCGCGGTGATCACCGGTGATCGGTTCTGCACAGATTTTGCTCATCTCAAACAAGCCTAATGTTTTAGTGAAGTGAAGTCACCGATGACGTTCAAAGCCTCGTTTGAGTATCGAAAAGCCAAATGGGTCAGTGCTTTTCACCGTCGAATTAATGTTAAAACGTTGAGTTAACATCTCACGCTGCCATGCGTTAAAATAACGGCACTCGCAGAAAGACACTGAGTTGACGCCACTCAAAATGCAGATTTATGAGCTCATCTACATGGGCACCAGTGATGCGCGGGTTGATCCAAAATGAGCGGGTGCCTGCGGTCACCCGCGGTTACGAGTCATCCAAAAATATTTTTAATGATATTCGGGTCGCGACGGGTCGGGTCGTCAAAAAATCCTTATTTACCTTTTGAATGTTGAGTGTTATTAACTTTTGAATAAATGCTGACGTGGGACAAAATGCCCGATTTCCCAACACGTTGAACTGAGCAATGCCATTATACCATTTTAAGAGGCTACTTTTAAACGCATAGCTCAGTCAGTTTTATGTATTTTCTGAGAGGGGGCGGGATTTTTGTTGGTAAAGTCGGGGGAGAGACGCACACTTCGATTAAACTTGATAAACACATGCAGCATCTTAATTGTTAAGAAAATGAAACAAAATAAATGAATAAATCAAGCCTTTAGGCTATATCATACAGCATTCAGAAAAAGAACAGTTTGCGCTCCTAAGGGCTTTCACACTTTTCCATAAAGTGGGCCTTCTCTCAGTTGACTAACCCGCTGATGAATTCTTCAAGCAGGGTCGAAACATAAACATCGCGTTCATCAATAATATGCATCTAGACAGCTGAAATGGAAAATGATGGGCCGCCCCAATAACTGCATGCTCTCGCCGCTGCACCTCTGAGCGCACCACGTCAGGGCCTGAAACATTTTCTAAATGGCCCAATGACGCTACAATGAGCATTTACTACTTTTAAAAAATGCGGGTCAGGAAGCGGGTCGGGTTACAATATTTTCTTCTTTTTTTTAGCGGTCCGAGTTGCGGCCGGTTTAGTTGAAAACGTCGGTCGGGTGCGGGTTGTTTATACATCGACCCGCACATCACTGATGGGCACACCTCTACTGGGATTGAAGTCTCTTCGGCAAGTCGGAGCATCCAGTTTGCAAGAGCACGAAGATGGAAATGTTTTGCAACGTTAACACACTGTATATGATATACTGTATAGTCTATGTGAAGTGTAAATGCACATACATATCAACACCAAACTACACGTTTTCCTGTTTTCTCATATTATACTGGATCGTGTGTAAAATTATAATTAAAGTAACACAAGTGAATGCACATTTACTTGTATCTGTTACATAACAAAGCAACATCAAAATCTTTCCACATACACCAATTTGGGAATCACTAGTTAGGCTACTTCAACTTCAAGAATATTATTTTTAAAATTGGGATAGGAAAGAATTATACGCATGTCATTATCACCAATGTCATAATAGCTTCATTCTGCTTTTGTGATGCATACATTCATCATCATGTAAAGTTACTGTCTGCTTCAGACTTGGTTTGAGTGCTGAATGTCACTGGTAGCTCTGGCAGTGCCCGTGTGTGATCCAGAGCATGTGAGCGGAGCGCCAGAATGCCCTTTTGATACATGCTGGTTCGAATATATTAAGTAAGAATAACTTTTTTTTCTACTCGACTAGTAGTTTAAGCCATTTTAATTTATTTAATTTAAGCCATTAGTCGACTAGGCACACATTTATATTAATTGAATTACTTAAATATATACTGGAGAGTAGGCTATTCTAAACCACAATGATCGCCTCCATGCACGATTATGTATTGTCTGCTTGATTCTTATTTATTAATTCCAGGTAAAAAAAACATTGATTAAATTTAAGATACAATTTATACAAAACGAAATTCACTTTGAAGAAAGGCTTTCTACAAAACAAAACTTGAAGTGGTCAAAATCATTTCGGACCCATATTGCGCTTATGTGTCCTATCTCATGCTATTCACTTTTCATAATCAACATGGCATTAAAAAATAACATTAGGATATTTAAACTTAAATATGAAACTAATTCCTTTTTTTAAATGGCTACAAGTATATAGTGCAATACAGAGAAATTTCATGTCGGGACGGGATTTGAGAGAACGTCGTTTTAGCGGTGAACGGTTCATGAGTGGAGCGATTGCGCTGGTAGAGAGCGGGTGTGTGTGTGTTTGTGTGTGAGAGAGAAAAATGTATTAATGTTAAATGTAACAAACAGCATTACCAGCTTCACACATTACTAACCAGACTGACTAACCAGGTTTCCTTGCCACTGTTGCCTCTGGCTTGGCGTGCTCAGTTGGGGACACTACATTTTTCAACTAAACATCGAAATAAATCTAATTAATAAACTAAATTAACCATTTAAACTAAATTACTGATCTAATTATTGATCTAAAGCCCACACTGTCACTGTATGATAATTGAAATGAACTGATGACATCAGCGTTTTTTTCCAGAATGGCTATACAGCTGAATAAAATTATGCTGCATTATTTTCCTGTTTAACACAGTAAAGCTGCTTTGAAACAATCTACATTGTTAAAAGCGCTATATAAATAAAGTTGACTTGACTTGACTTGACTTGATTTCTGTCAGACAACTACAGAAGCTCTTATTGAGATTTAGATGTTGATGATTTATTGAAAATAATAGTTTAGTTTGAAGTGACCATAATGGTGTTCAGTGTTTGCTTTAGTCTGGCTCTTGACCCTTGACTTTTTAACATACATTTTTCATTGGCTGCTGTAACTGTTTATGACAGTGAAAACAGTGAGAGAAAAATGTATGATGTTGGCTTGTTATTGATGATACAGTTGTTATCATCACCTGAGAGTCATTGATTATAGAAGCCTTGTGACTCTACAGCAGGAGATCCAGCAGTGTTTTCACCAGATAAACTGAACATTTTTTATTTTTCTCTGAACGTTTGTTTTCCGGTTTAATTACACATCACACAATAAGCGCTTATATCTCCTGTGAGACTTACTCACACACAGATATCAAGAATCAGCCTATGAATCTCAACAATGGTGACATGCAATGCATTCTGGGCGCATTATGCAAAACTCATCCATGGCTACCAGAATGCATAGTGGCATGAAGCGTGTCACCATTGTTGAGATTCATTGGCTGATTCTTGAATTCTGTGTGTGAGTAATTCTACACTGCAAATTTCCATCCATCCATCATCTTCCGCTTATCCGGGGCTGGGTCGCGGGGGCAACAGTCTAAGCAGAGACGCCCAGACTTCCCTCTCTCTAGCCACTTTCTCCAGCTCGTTCCCAGGCCAGCCGGGAGACATAGTCCCTCCAGTGTGTCCTAGGTCTTCCCCGGGGCCTCCTCCCGGTGGGAAGGCGTCCAGCAGGCATCCGAAATAGATGCCCGAGCAACCTCAGCTGGCTCCTCTCGATGTGGAGGAGCAGCGGCTCTACTCCGAGTTCCTCCCGAGTGACCAAGCTCCTCACCCTATCTCTAAGGGAGCGCCCAGCCACCCTACGGAGAAAGCTCATTTCGGCCGCCTGTATCCGGGATCTTGTCCTTTCGGTCATGACCCACAGCTCATGACCATAGGTGAGGGTAGGAACGTAGATTGACCGGTAAATCGAGAGCTTTGCCTTGCAGCTCAGCTCCTTCTTTACCACGACAGACCGGTACATCGACCGCATTACTGCAGAAGCTGCACCGATCCGTCTGTCAATCTCCCGTTCGTTCCTTCCCTCACTCGTGAACAAGACCCCAAGATACCTAAACTCCTCCACTTGAGGCAGGAACTCTCCACCCACCTGAAGCGGGCAAGCCACCCTTTTCCGACTGAGAACCATGGCCTCGGACTTGGAGGTGCTGATTCTCATCCCAGCCACTTCACACTCGGCCGCAAACCGTCCCAGTGCACGCTGAAGGTCCTGGCTCGAGGAAGCCAACACGACAACATCATCCGCAAAAAGCAGTGACGAAATCGTGTGGTTCCCAAACCGGACACTCTCCGGCCCTTGGCTGCGCCTAGAAATTCTGTCCATAAAAATTATGAACAGAACCGGTGACAAAGGGCAGCCCTGCCGGAGTCCAACATGCATCGGGAACAAGTCTGACTTACTGCCGGCAATGCGGACCAAGCTCCTGCTCTGGTTGTACAGGGACTGAACAGCCCTAAGCAGGGGGCCGCCGACCCCATACTCCCAGAGCACCCTCCACAGAATGCCACGGGGAACACAGTCGAATGCCTTCTCCAAATCCACAAAACACATGTGGACTGGTTGGGCAAACTCCCATGAACCCCCCAGCACCCCGGAAAGGGTATAGAGCTGGTCCAGTGTTCCACAACCGGGACGAAAACCACACTGTTCCTCCTGAATCCGAGGTTCCACTATCGGCCGAATTCTCCTCTCCAGTACCCTGGCATAGACTTTCCCGGGGAGGCTGAGAATTTCCGGGGAGGCACTGCAAATTTCCCAGTGTTAAATTAATACTGCTCAGAGTTTATGTAATCCACACCCCGAGTGTTATAAGAAACTCTGAATCAGTGTTGAAGTTAATGAGATAATTAAGAGATTAATTGAATGATGATTGCGCATTAATGATGAACACCTGAAATCTTCAGAATCACTGAAGAAAAGAGAAATCGAAGAACTACTGACTTCAGCCCCAGCCTTAGATGAAATCAACTGAAGATAAAAGAAGACATTAAATCTCTGAAGATCTCTGAAGATATTTAATGTCTTCTTTTATCTTCAGTTGATTTCATCTAAAGCTGTGCCTGAAGTCAGTTGTAGTTCTTGTGTTTCTCTTTCCTTCAGTGATTCATCTCATTATCATCAGGTGTTCATCATTAATGTTCAATCATCAATTAATCTCTTAATTATCTCATTAACTTCAACACTGATTCAGTGTTACTTATAACCAGAGATGTATAAAGTACTAGAGACACATACTTGAGTAAAAGTACAAGTTCCTTATCAAAAAAGTGACTTGAGTAGAAGTTGAAGTGCTCTTTAAGCACCACACTTAAGTAGAAGTACTAAAGTATTCAACATTTTTTGTACTTAAGTATTGCAAGTAGTTTATTTTAAAATGTACTACTCAAGTACTGAAAGTAAAAGTACAAGTATTGTGTTATGTAGTTATTAAAGAAAGTAGTCAAAAGTTTGAACATCATAATGTTTTTATTATTTCAAATGATTAAGCTAAAGGACAATCACAATGTTGGTAGGTAATTTTTCTACATATTGTCATATAAATAACCTGAAAATACTGTAGTTCATTAAGATTAAATCTTACTATAACCACTCTTACTAAAAAAAATGGGGTAAGCACACTTATATTCTCATTTCAAGAGGTGTTCTGAGTAAATTATTTGTTTGTAACACTTTACAATATGGTCTGATTTGTTAACATTACATTAGTTAATGTATTAGACTAATAACTAACATGAACTAACCATGATCAATACATTTGTTACTGTATTTATTAATCTTTGTTAATCTTAGTTAATAAAAATACAGCTGTTCATTTTTTGTATATGTTACTTCACAGTGCACATTAACTATGTAAACAAATAGAGAGCAATTTGAGCGCAAGACGCTCATGTTGTTTTAAAGACAGTGAATGCGCGCTCGCGGGGCTCTCTCTCTCTCTCGTGCGCTCTCTCTCGCGCGCGCTTTGTCTCTCTCTCGCACTCTCGCGCTCTCTCTCTCTCTCTCTCATGCGCGGTAATGTGGGTTTGGAATGGAATGATTCGTAACATTTTTATAATTGTAACGAGTAACGATGCTGCAAATAAAAAAAATATCGGAGTAAAAGTATTAAACTCATCGAAAATATGTACTGAAGTGAAAGTGGAAGTAGGAGAAAAAAAATAATACTCTAGTAAAGTACAGATACTGCCTTTTAGTACTTAAGTACATTAGTGAAGTAGTTCTACTGCGTTACTATACATCTCTGCTTATAACACTATATGAGTGTGGATTATATAAACTCTGAGCAGTGTTAATTTAACACTGGGAAATTTGCAGTGCACGCATGACCCTAATTTGAAAAGCAAGGTGGTAAAGCATTAAGTTAGGAAGAGCAAGACCGCGATTTTGCACGCTGCAATACTGGAAAAACTGACTCTACGCTTACCGCCCCAGATAAATTTTAAGATTAATTAATTCATTTCTTTGATGAATTTAGGGGGAGGAAAACACGGGAGCATTGAAAAATAAAAAATTTACTCTAGGTAAAATGTTAATTTTAACCGTACTAATTCTAGCTTGCATTGACATTTTTAAGTTATCCCACCTTTGTATATCCCGCTTAATTTTCTGACCAATTTTATAAAAATTTGTCTTAGCAGTCCTAGACAGAGAATCAACAATTTTGATACCAAGATACAGTAAGTACATGAATTAGCAAAGGTAAGACCGTTTGGGAGAGCAATTGCTTTAGTAATACTATTAAGTGCCATTAAGAATGACTTATCCCAATTTATTTAAATCCAGACATAGTGCTGAAGGTATTGAATAATTGCAAAACCTCTGGTAGGGAAGTACTTAAATCAAATTAAGGAGGTGAGGCAGAGATAAAGCATAATATCATCAGCATACAATGAGATGTGATGACGGGAATTATTGATAGTTATAGGTGAAATTGTTTGGCTTTGTTTAAGGGATTGTGCGAGAGGCTCTAGTGAGAGTGCAAATAAAAGTGGTAATAAGCGACAACCTTGCCAGCAACCCCTTTTGAGTGGAAAAGGTTGTGATTGACAGGAACCTGTCATTACAGAGGCAGTAGGACATTTATATAACAGTTGTATAATATTTAAGAATTTAGGGCCGAATCCAAATCACTCCAGAACAGACCATAAATAGTCCCATTCAAGTCTTTCAAATGCTTTGAGAGCATCCAAAGAGAAAATGGCAGAGGTAACATTGCTAGTGCGAGCATGGTCAATAATGTGTAACAGTCGGCACATATGTCTGCCCAGCTAACACAAATACGTGACTGTTACGTAGCTGCAACGTAATCTGCTGACTAAACTTTCGTTGTGGTGACGTAACTAGTTACGTTGTGACAACTGGAAAAGTGAAATTCCCGGATACGTTGTCACAACGTAACTTTGTAACGTTGCCAGTTAGTAACTGCAACGTAGTGGCAACGTCACGGATCAATAGTTGTGTGTTGGTAATCAGTTGGTAATTTTTATAATTATTTATTTTTCAATAGGCGGACATGCTGTAGTTTATTCTAATTTATGTCCTCATTTGCCCAAACTAATTTAAAGGCTATTTCAATAGCTGTGAATGACGAATGCAGACTCAAAGTGACTTCAGTTCATTTATTTTGAAAAACACAAAAACGAACTATAAAACACACCCAAATTATTAAACAAAAACATAGGACATACAGTGGAACATGAATGAAAGCATTCAAGATGCTCTGTGCTCAGCATTATAAACATAACGTATAAGTTATGCTATGCTAGCGACGTTCCATTTGCTAGTTGACATTTCAAATAATTCAGGAAAGATACCAAAGAGGTATAGATAGTAACAAAAATACTTAAAGGAGACTGTAGGTAATGTTACTTAACCAATATGACGCCGTTGTTGAAGTTTTTTAAATTTATTTTTTAGATAACTTGCGATAAAACAGAGAGAAATGTCGACGCTGTCCTCTCCAGCTGTTTCTGTTTGTGTTTACGGTTACCATGGCAACTCTCAACGGCCACCAGGCAAGCGCGTTCTCATTCAGTATCTGTTAGCTGTAGACAGGCCATGTCTGTCATTATTCCAAAGTTTTCTATGAAATATTATGTAATAAAAAGTTTAACACCCCAGAAAAAAATTACAATTGTTAATAATAATATTGATAATAATATTGCCTAATGTGTGCGCGCGCACTCTTCAGTTGTGGAGGCACGCGCTGGTCATGTCACTGTATATAAAAAGATTGTTCATATTCTTATTTGTTGAAAAGAAACATTTAACTTAACGGGAATTTCAATCTTGTGTCTGACGTTTAATTTCACAGTTTATATGGCAAATTCTGATAATAAGAACATAATAAATTAGAACATAAAGAACCTGCAAATGATGGTAATGAAATTACGAGCAGGTGACGTTGCATTTATGATGCCAGTAAGTCATGAAATTACCAATATATTATGAATTTAGAACGTATCTGGGACGTCCTTGGTTATCTAATAACGTTAGGAGATCGCACTGGCGACGTTGTGTGTTGGTAATTTGATGGTAATGATATTACAGGCATGCAACGTTGTAGTTACGTTGTCATTGAGTCATAAAATTACCAAAGTATTACGTGTAGAGTACGTATCTGGAACGTTGTTGGTAATCTTGTAACGTCCAGAGATCGTACTGACAAGGTTGTGAGAAGGTAATTTTATGGTAAGGAAATTACAGACAAACGACGTTGAGACTACGTTGTCAGTTGGTAAGTCATAAAATTACCAAAAAGTCCGAATAAATTACGTAACTGTTACGTCGTGTGTTAGCTGGGTGGGTGGACACTCACTCCAAAGTACCTTGGAGGAGTATTGAATCAGACTGTTCTACCTCATAGGCTTCAAGATCTGCCTTTTACTGGCTCAAGAAGTCTCCATCAGAAATTTTTACTTTAAAAGCCTGGTTTAATGCAGAAAAGGTTACAGGGTTTTTTTTATTTTTATTTCACGGCAGTCTCCTTTCTGGAACAATACCCGCCTGTTATTTGGTGGCCAACCTTTCAGTTACCCTCCCTGGTCCTTAAAAGTGGTACTCACATTTGGTGATATATTCAATGGCAGCGGACTGCGCACATTTCAGGATATTCAAACAGACTACTCCTTGCCAGGCACCTCCTTTTTTATCTCTCTGAAGTTAAGGTCTGCAATGAAAGCGTATTGGTGTGCCTTGGAACTCTATCTTAGATGATCACCCATTGTTAAAGTGGATAAAACACACTGGAAACTTTCAGGGCACAGTCTCCTTGATCTACAAGCAACTACTTGAATGTTCATATAAACATTTCAAGATACTAGCTGTATGGGAGAGAGAACTCTCCTGGTTGGGTTTCAGTCCTGATTGGAATAGAGTCTTGTTAAATCGCTGCCTCACCTCCAAAAACCCCTTGCACATTCTTATTCATTTCAAAACTGTACACAAAATGTATTGAACCCAAATGATAATTGATGAAACTCTCATCCAATCCTAATTGCAGACTGTGTAATAACAATTCTAAAGGCACTTTTTTGCATACGTTTTGGGATTGCTTGGTCATTTCCAATTTCTGGAAATATGTAGTTCAGGTGCTAAAGAAACATCACAAAGCTGCAGTTTGACCTTGATCCCTGTCTTATGTTGTTAAATTATGATTTTCTTATAAGTTTACGTTAGTTCAGAGAAGACTGTTAATGTCTGGCTTCACTGCTGCTAAAAAAAACTATTTTACAGCAATGGTTTACATCTGACATCAACCTTAAACAGAGGTGTAAAAAGTACTCAAAATGTTACTCAAGTGAAAGTACAAGTACTGAATACAATTTTTTACTCAATTAAAAGTAAAAGTATATGGCCAGAATCATACTTGAGTAAAAGTAAAAATGGACCACATTAAAATTGTACTTGAGTATTAAAAAAGTAAAAGTAGCGTAAAAGTAGCAGTAAGAATGAAAACTAGAGATTCTTCTTTAAGCTTTTAATCTCTAAAAACATTAAGTGAATGAACCACATACAAGGTTTTATCCTGCTTTAGAACTTCAACTTAGCCTATCAACTTAGGCTTACGATGGTTTTGGGAAACGCAGCCCAGGTCAAGGTGCTGCATTGTGGTAATTGATGCTAACATGGACCAATTACAGTTTTTCTCAGTCACTTTGGTATATTTCTCGAATCATCCTCGACATTTGCAAAACAGTAAGTGCGTTTCTCAAAACAATTCGTACAAATAGCAAAACACCATGGATTACCTGCAAAAGCCAGTCTCTTGCTCAAATTCCTTAGTTCATCTCTCAAAAGTAAAATATCTGTGTCAATGAACATGCCAGTGCCATCAGAATGACAAGTCCTTGTGTCATTGTGTACGGATAAGACAGTCAAATTGCTTGGTCATGTTGTCAATATAACAGTGTACTCTGGAGGGATGTTCTGATGTAAAACTATGGCTAAAGTTTTGATGAAAATTATTGTAAATTGTTGGTTACACCTTAGTGTATGTGGGAGTTTGAATGCAAGAGACTGGACAAGATTCACATTTACTGTTTGAATTTAATGGTATTTAATTATCTATAACTTAACTATAAGACTTTATTAACTATAAGACTACTACCTAATGCCAGTATGCAACATGCTACTCAAAGTTGTAAAACCCTGGATTTAACTTAAAGGGATAGTTCACCCAAAAATAGAAATTTGATGTTTATCTGCTCATCTCCAGGGCATCCAAGATGTAGGTGTCTTTGTTTCTTCAATAGAACACAAATGAAGATTTTTAACTCCAACAGTTGCAGTCTGTCAGTCGTATAATGCATGTGAATGGAAACAAAATCTATGAGAGTAAAAAAAACATGCACAGACAAATCCATATTAAACCCCGCAGCTCGTGACGACACATTGATGTCCTAAGACACGAAACGATCGGTTTGTGCGAGAAACCGAACAGTATTTGTAAAAATGTTTTACCTCGAATATGTTCTATGTCCGACTCCCGTTCAGCGTGCCATCACTTCCGGTAAGTGAGGTCAATGTACACAATCTGGCGTAGAGATACGTGCGAGAGATCACTTCCAGCACTCTTTCTGATCATTTGCCAGCAGCCATATCACCCTTTTGCCCAAGACTTGTTTCCCACTGAAGCTAAGCAGGGCTGACCATGGTCAGAACCCGGATGGGAGACCTCCTGGGAAAACCCGGTGTCTGCTGGTAGATGTGTTAGTAAGGCCAGCAGGGGGTGCTCACCCTGTGGTCTGTATGGGTCCTAACGCCCCAGTAGGGGACACTATACTGTCAAAGAGCACCGTCCTTAAGATGAGACGTTAAACCGAGGTCCTGACTTTCTGTGGTCTTAAAAAAAGACCTAGGATGTCCTTCGGAAAAAGAGTAGGGGTGTAACCCCGGCATCCTGGCCAAATTGGCCTCTGTCCATTATGGCCTCCTAATCATCCCCATATACCGATTGGCTTCATCACTCTGTCTCCTCTCCACCATAAGCTGGTGTGTGGTGGGCGTTCTGGCATTATATGGCTGCTGTCGTATCATCCAGGTGGATGCTGCACATTGGTGTTGGTTGAGGAGATTTCCCCCTTCTATATGTAAAGAGATTTGAGTACCCAAAAAAGCGCTATATAAATGTAACAAATTATTATTATTATTATTATGTACATTGACCACACTTACCGGAAGTGATGGCGCGCTGAATGGGTGTCGAACATAGATTGTTTTTGAGGTAAAAATATTATATAAATACTGTTCGGTTTCTTGCACAAACCGATCGTTTCATGTCTTAGGACATCAATGTGTCGTCACGAGCTGCGGAGTTTAATATGGATTTGTCTGTGCAGGTTTTTTTTACTCTCATAGATGATGCTAGTAGTCATGTACCATTCACATGCATTATATGACTGATAGACTGCAACGGTTGGAGTTAAAAATCTTCATTTGTGTTCTACTGAAGAAACAAAGACACCTACATGTAAGCAGATAAACATCACATTTTCATTTTTGGGTGAACTATCCCTTTAATTTTCAAAATTGTGAGTGGCAAGCGTCTTTTGGGGCTGAAAAGCTATCTTGCAGTGCTGAAAAGCCTCTCACTCTAATTTCCAGGGCTGCGTTTCCCAAAACCATCGTAGGCTTAAGTTGATCGTAGAACAATTGCCACCAATGGTCTCTATGATCAACTTAGGCTTACGATGGTTTTGGGAAACGCAGCCCAGGTCAAGGTGCTGCATTGTGGTAATTGATGCAACATGGACCAATTACAGTTTTTCTCAGTCGCTTTGGTACATTTCTCGAATCATCCTCGACATTTGCAAAACAGAAAGTGCGTTTCTCAAAACAATTCGTACAAATAGCAAAACACCATGGATTACCTGCAAAAGCCAGTCTCTTGCTCAAATTCCTTAGTTCATCTCTCAAAAGTAAATATCTGTGTCAATGAACATGTCAGTGCCATCAGAATGACAAGTCCTTGTGTCATTGTGTAAGGATAAGACAGTCAAATTGCTTAGTCATGTTGTCAATATAACAGTGTACTCTGGAGGGATGTTCTGATGTAAACTATGGCTAAAGTTTTGATGAAAATTATTGTAAATTGTTGGTTACACCTTAGTGTATGTGGGAGTTTGAATGCAAGAGACTGGACAAGATTCACATTTACGCTTTTACTGTTTGTACTGTAATTTGTTGACAGACCATGTCATTGCGATACAGAGAGAAAAAGACAGCACTGCATAGCACAAAGGAAAAAAAACTGAAAAACAAAAGTAGAAATATGAACGTCTAACGGAAATGTAGAGAAATATGCTTGACATATTATGACAACTTGTTCAACCATTTTGCATGTAAAGACTTATGCTATGAACTAATGCCTAAATGTTGTGGGGGGTGAGACTATTCAACAGAGACCCATTATAATACATTTTGATCAACATGACATAAGCAACTGATAATGTAGGAAACAGCAGAAAATTGTACATAATCATTTGCATGGATGTACACAAGCATTTGCAACTTGTTCAAAGAAATGAGAAACTGCTTTTTTGATGTGCACAAGTGACACAATGATGTGAAGATTGAACAAGTAGTTTTGAGAATTTCAATTCTGATCTGAGAAATGTACCAAAGCGACTGAGAAAAACGTCTCGGTTACGGATGTAACCCTCGTTCCCTGAGGAGGGAACGGAGACGTAACGTTAGTGACTAACGAATGGGGGTTTCGCTTAGAAGCCTATCAACTTCGAGTTTTGAGAAAACGCCCAATGGCGTGCCAATGCCATGGGGCATGCGGAATTTGCATAAGTAACTCCGCCTCACCGCGTGAGTATATAAGGAAGTACGAGGCAATATCGCATTATGTTACCTGCTTGAGGAGCCAAGACTGAACTCCTGCGTTCCAGGTAGCACAGCTGATGTGGCAAGGGGACGTTACGTCTCCGTTCCCTCCTCAGGGAACGAGGGTTACATCCGTAACCGAGACGTTCCCTTTCGTTCAGTCACTACGACGTAACGTTAGTGACTAACGAATGGGGGTCCCAATATAATCCCGCCACTCAGCTGTCTTCCAGCGCCCTGCGTAAGTGTGAGTTCCCTGTCGTAAGACTAATACGGACGAAGGACTCCCACTTAACACAGGAATACCAAGGTACACTGGGAAGCATATCCCAGTGAGGGAATGCCAAAATGCCTACCCGTGGGGAGGACTTAAGAGACACATATGAGCCGTTAGGGGCTGCATATGGAAGATCTCTAGGGTACCAGCCGAAGGTGGATTTTTAACCCTAGGGGTGGCGGGGACACGCCAAGGGAAGAAACCCGCTCACTGCGGAGACTTACGGTGAAATACACATGTGGGGGTCGCCGGAGGGAACCATGCACATGGGGCACCTGGCCGGACATGAGGGTCTGGGCTCGAGAGGGCAGACTGAACTGATGTCGGCGTCGACAGTGCTGGAGGAGCTCAGGGCTCTCGGGGAGCTCACCTGAGGAAATATCGCACGTATCCAGTCCGAGGAGTGGAGTGGCGAGCAAGCGAAGACACCTGAGCCTGGTCCATTACCGGCCCCTCGGGGGGGCGAGTACATAGTCGGACACTGGCTCCACTCGGAGATTGTAGAATCTGGCGAATGTGTTGGGTGTCGCCCAGCCTGCAGCTCTGCAGATGTCTGCTAGCGAGGCGCCATGCGCTAGAGCCCAAGAGGAGGCAACACTCCGGGTGGAGTGTGCCCTCACACCAAGGGGACATGGTCGGCCTTGCTGCTGGTAAGCCAAAGCAATGGTGTCCACTATCCAGTGAGACAGCCTTTGCTTTGAGAGAGCACTTCCCTTCCGCTCTCCACCATAACAGACAAAGAGCTGGTCTGAGGTCCTGAAACACTGCGTCATGTCTACGTAGGCGCGGAGGGCGCGTACTGGACAGAGCAATGCCAAGGCTGGGTCTGCCTCCTCCAAAGGCAGCGCTTGCAGGTCCACCACCTGGTCCTTAAACGGAGTGGTGGGAACCTTGGGCACATATCCAGGCCGGGGTCTCAGGATCACGTGAGAGTTAGCCGGCCCAAATTCCAGGCACGCTTCGTCAACCGAAAATGCCTGCAGGTCCCCGACCCTCTTGACTGAGGCCAATGCGGTCAGCAGAGCCGTCTTCATAGACAGAAACTTAATATCAACCGACCGCAAAGGCTCAAAGGGAGGTCTCTGCAGAGCAGTTAACACTACTGCGAGGTCCCAAGAGGGTACGAGAGGAGAGCGAGGAGGATTCAGTCTCCTGGCTCCCCTCAGGAACCTGATGACCAGGTCGTGCTGAATTACCTTCTTGTTCTCCAAGAGATCGTGGTGGGCAGATATTGCAGCCACATATACCTTGAGGGTGGAGGGAGACAGCCTTCGCTCCAGCCCCTCTTTGAGAAACTCAAGCACGGACCCGATCGGGCATTTCCAGGGGTCTTCTTGGCGGGAAGAGCACCAGGTGACGAAGAGGTTCCACTTCAACGCATAGGCATGCCGAGTGGACTCTGCCCTAGCGGAAGTGATGGTGGCGACCACCGTAGGTGGTAGGCCACTCAAACCTGCCGCGTCCCGTCTAGGAGCCACACGTGGAGGCTCCAAAGGTCGGGACGCGGGTGCCAATGGGTGCCCAGTCTCTGAGTAAGGAGGTCCGGTCTCAGAGGAATAGGCCAGGGAGGGGCTGTCGCAAGGAGTATGAGTTCGGGGAACCAGGTCCGGCCGTGCCAGTACGGGGCGACCAAAAGGACCTGCTCCTTGTCCTCCCTGATCTTGCACAGAAGCTGTGCGAGTAGGCTCACTGGGGGGAACGCATATTTGCGTAGGCCCCGCGGCCAGCTGTGCGCCAGTGCATCCGTGCCGAGCGTGCCCTCGGTCAGGGAATAATACAGGCTGCAGTGGGAAGAGTCGTGGGAGGCAAACAGATCTACCTGTGCGTCGCCGAACTGTTCCCAAATCAGCTGAACCGTCCGGGGATGGAGTCTCCATTCTCCCGGGAGAGGCTGAAACCGCGAGAGCTCGTCGGCTGCGTGGTTCAGGACTCCCGGAATATGGACAGCACGAAGGGACCTCAGGCGCTTCTGACTCCATAGGATGAGATGGCGGGCGAGTTGAGACATACGGCGGGAGCGTAGACCGCCCTGGTGGTTGATGTACGCTACTACGGCCGTGTTGTCTGTCCGGACAAGCACATGTTGGCCCTTCAGCAACGCTCGGAAGCGGTGCAGGGCGAACCGTACTGCCAGCAACTCGAGGCAATTGACATGCAGAAGGCGCTGGGGTCCTGTCCAGGAGCCCGCGGCTGCTTGTCCATTGCACATGGCACCCCAGCCCGTGGCAGAGGCATCCGTCGATACGACAACATGCCTGGAAACTCGTTCTAAGGGCACACCGGCCCGTAGAAAACTGTGGTTCGACCACGAGTTGAGTGTCTGTAAGCAGGACCGAGTCACTTGGACCCGGAGCGTGCCAGACTGCCATGCCCATCTCGGGACTCGATCACAAAGCCAGTGCTGAAGCGGTCTCATATGAAGCAATCCGAGCGGCGTCACCGCGGCTGCAGATGCCATATGCCCCAGGAGCCTCTGAAATAGTTTCAGTGGAACCGCACTCTTGCTCTCGATTTGTCGGAGGCAAGTCAGCAGAGACAGCGCGCGCTCGCTCGAAAGCTGCGCGTACATGGCGACCGAGTCGATCTCCATACCGAGAAAAGAGATCCTCTGCACGGGGCAAAGTTTGCTCTTTTCCCAGTTGACCCGAAGGCCCAGACGGGCTAAGTGGTGGAGAGCCAGATCTCTGTGTCCGCAAACCTGCTCTCGAGAGTGGCCCAGTATGAGCCAGTCGTCGAGGTAGTTCAGGATGCGGACCCCGTGCTGCCGAAGGGGCGCAAGGGCTGCCTCGGCGATCTTCGTGAAGACGCGAGGGGACAGAGATAACCCGAATGGGAGAACCGCGTACTGGTATGCCCGCCCCTCGAAAGCAAACCGTAGGAACGGTCTGTGTCGAGGAAGGATGGAGACATGGAAGTAGGCGTCCTTCAGGTCGACCGCTGCAAACCAATCGTACGGACGAACGCATTCAAAAAGGCGTTTCGCAGTCAACATCTTGAACGGAAGCCGGTGAAGGGATCGGTTCAAGATGCGAAGGTCCAGGATTGGTCGTAACCCACCGGTTTTCTTGGGTACAATGAAGTAGGGGCTGTAGAACCCCGACCTCATCTCGGCCGGAGGGACAGGCTCGATCGCACCCTTCGCCAGTAGAGTGGCAATCTCCGCACGCATGACGGGGGCATGGGCCCCGGTCACGGTATAGCGGACTCCCCTGTAGCGGGGAGGAGCCTGCGCGAACTGAATCGCGTAGCCGAGCCTGATGGTCCGGGCAACCCAGCGGGACAGCCCCGGAAGCTGAAGCCAGGCTTCCAGAGACTGCACCAACGGGGTCATACGGACGACAGACGTACCCTGGGTGGGGCAGCGAGGCAGCGTTACCGGCGCGGACAAGGGAGGCTGTTGGGCGTCCCGGGGTCGGAGCACGGTTAACGGCTGCGCCCTGACAGAGGAGACCAGGGAAGGACTCGCATTCCACTGGGGTCTGCTCTGCCAGGGGGCTGGCGACAGAGAGGGACGAGAGTGGCGAGACCCGAAGGTGGCGCGCACCGTCATCACCGGTCTCTGGGTCCTCAGAGACAGGAACATGAGTTCTTCCCAAGCGCCGCTAGCCCGGGGGCCAGCAGCGGAAGGAGAGGCCCTGCTACCATCCCCTGGGAAGAACTGGAACCCATCTCTGAGTTGTCCACCTCCAGCCTGGCGTTTAACCAGTCTGGGGAGCGGACTGGGCGACATCCTCAACCACCTCCACGGCGCGGCCCAGGTGAAGGCTGCTGCTGGGGCCGGGCGGGAAGAGGGAGGGCGCCCTCGGCGGCGAGCGGACTGAGGCGACTGAGCCGGCGGCTGGTGCAGCAGCTGGCCGCCGGGGCAGTACGTGTTACAGCCTCAGTCTGCTCTGGGGCGGCCGAGAACTGTTGGGCGCAGTTCTCAGCCGCGCCGCCGAAGAGGGATATGGGTGAGTTTGAGGAGGCGGGCTCGCTCAACGTCCTCCACATCACCAGGTAAGGCCAGGTGTTCTCCCGGACCACAGCTGTGGACATCGCCCGACCCAGGGAGCGTGTGGCCACCTTCACCGCCCGGGGGCGGGGTCAGTTGCGGCACGCAGCTCAATGAAGAGCCCTGGGTCGGCTCCACCCTTGTGCATGTGCAAAGGGGCGGCGGCCTGCCCGTAGCTCTGTGGGACCACGCCACCGAAGTAGACTAGCCCACAGGCTTTGGGAGGGTGCTTAGGACAGCCACACCACGCCACGTCAAAGCCCCCTGTGGACACCGTAGTGCGCAACAGAGAGTTCAACAGTGGGGGGGGGGGGCCCAGTGTACCCTAGGCCGCGGCCCCATCAAGGGCAGAGAAGGCGGAGGAGGCCACCAAACGGTCACGGGAAGCACGGGGACTTCCGGGACCGCGTGATCTCCTCATGCACCCCGGGAGCGAAAGGAATCGCGCAACCACGAGCACCCGCGACTGGGCGGAGTTCCACACCAGCGCGAGACTCGCGGCTGCCCGAGATAACATGGCTGTCAACTTTAGGTCAGATCAGGCAGTGCTGACACACCCGGAGGCGGAGCACAACCTAATCGTCATCCCCAAAAGGACTCCAGCCCACCTTGGTATGCGGCGATCGACATCTCACTGCTATCCGGAGCGTGAACTGAACGAACGGGCGTCAGAGACGGGCCGTAGATTCAATCCAACACTCGCGGGAGCGATGTATAAGAGGGGGGCGTGGCCCGAGGAATGAACGTCGGGGTTCTTAATACCACAGCACCGCCCTCAGGTCACCCTGGCCACCAGCCAAAGTACCATCTCACTCGGGGACGGTAGATTGGGGTGTGGCAGAGGGGACTCTCTCTCCTCACGGAGATCATTGAGTCTCGACCGCGACATCGCGATGGTCACGCCCCCGCAATGGAAACGTGACACATCCGCAAACACTGCCCGAACGTGCTGAAGCCCAAACACGCTCGAGCAGTGAATGCGCCCATAGACAGCAGCGGAAAATCGATCGCACCCGGAAGTGCACGGGCGAGCCGTCTTGAAAAAGACGTGCCACGCGCAAGCTCTTTTTGTGAGAGGAAAGCCTCGCAGTCGATGCCGAAGCGCCCAGGGAAACACACACCAGCTGTCAAACGGACCACTGCGCAGATCAGCAGGCAGGAAGTATGCGATCACTGGAACGCGCCGTTACACCAACACCGACTGGAAAGCTGCTCGTCTCGAAGAAGCTGACAGAGTCTCAGAAGGCTGTAGGAGTGAAGAGGTAGGTTCTCTTGGCTCCGAAAGCAGAACATAATGCGATATTGCCTCGTACTTCCTTATATACTCACGCGGTGAGGCGGAGTTACGTATGCAAATTCCGCATGCCCCATGGCATTGGCACGCCATTGGGCGTTTTCTCAAAACTCGAAGTTGATAGGCTTCTAAGCGAAACCCCCATTCGTTAGTCACTAACGTTACGTCGTAGTGACTGAACGAAAGGGAACTGTAACATGTCTGACCAATTTCATGGAATGTGAAAAGGAATCTCATTGGCAGAATAAATACATTTAAATTAAACATTTAAATTAAACTGGGCATCAGCGCAATTCAATTGGTTTGGTAATAGCAAGGGAAAATAGAATGAAGTGATCTCCAAAAAAGAAGTACTTTTTGACTGTAAATAAAATTGTAAGGAGTAAAAAGTACTTTTTTTTTTCTTAAAAAATGTAATTAAGTAAAAGTAAAAGTATTGATTTTTAATTGTACTCAAGTAAAGTAAAAATCCCCAAAAATAATACTTAAGTAAATCAAGTAAAATTACTCAAGTACTTTACACCTCTGACCTTAAAAGATTCTGGCTGCTTTCTTTTCATAGTATTGTTTGCTTAGAAGGCAGCACTGCAAGGATTAATGGGGCTAGAATACACACTGTTACCTATTGGAGTCAAACAGCCCAAGCCTTAAAATAATTGTTCTATAACAATTATATATAAAGATATATATTACATCTATAAAGATGTACTACTCTATTTAATAATTTGCTGCAGTTGTTTGTATTTTCGTTTTACATTACCCTAAAGTGTTTTTTTTATAATTTTTTTTACTGTATTTATGTTATCTTATCAGTATTTTTGCTGCTATTTTAGTTTTGTATTTTTTTATTGTTTCAAATAAAATAAAAATTATAATCACAAAAAATAAATGAATCTGGTCTTATTTTAAACTAGAGACTTGAAATTTTGTTACCCAAGAGTCATAATAACTCAAAGTAGTATGGGAACAGAGTAAAACAAGGTAAAATATACATGTAAGTGACTTCATTTTAATTGAAATTCACTTAGGGGAAAATTTACAAGACTTTAATATTAAGGGCCTGATAATAACCTAAATATAATCATTCAAATTAATTTGCAATAAACTGCTAATTATAATGGTTATACAGTTACTGAAAAACTAAAACAACTATTTACAGAATTTAAAAAGTGTAAAAAACTAATTTAGTTGATAAGAAGTGTCAGTCATAGAGGCTGCACGCTCCACTGCGTGTGTGTGTGTGTGTGTGTGTGTGTGTGTAAACCATAGACTGTAAAAAAATACGGACGATGCGACTTCATTGGCTTCCACTGAAGTAACTGAAGCCTCTGGAAGTCCGAATATGGCGTTGACATCTTGCGCAGATTTGGGTAACACTTTATTTTGATAGTCCACTTTAGACATTCTACTAACTATAAGTAACTTTGCAACTACATGTCAACTAACTGTCATTAGAGTATTTGTAGACTGTCTGATTAATATTTACTAAGACGTCATTTTGTTGGTCCCCCAACAGACATTCTACTGACTTATAAGTAACTTGGCAACTACAATGCAACTTATTCTACCAACCCGAACCCTAACACCTAACCATAACCTACCAGTCTACTGACAGGAATCTGCGCAGTAGAGGGCAGGAAGTAGAGGTGCGATATCAAAAGCCCGCCCACACTCTCACAGATGCAGAACAATTCATTATGTTGGTGAGAAACAAACAGTTGTGCAAACGTAGAAATTAAAGCTAAAGCTCCAATCTCCTCCCAAAATTCCATAAAAGTCTGTTAGTGCCTCAGTGACATCTTCACTTAAAGAAGCTGTCAATCTCAGCTGTCAATCAGGACATCACACCCCCCGTTTTTATAGCATCAAATAACTAACTAAAACTAAACTTATTTAAAAAACTAACACTTGAAATGAAATCATAGTGATAAAAACTGCATACAATGACAGAAACCAACTTTTAGAAAAACATATTTGAATTGTAATTTGATTGTTTAGTTAGATTGTTAGTGTTAGTCTTGCGTCCATTAGAAAACACGGAGGGGCGGGGGTTATGACCTATACTGGGACCAGCCACCTGGGGGCGATCAAGGTGTGGAGGCTACATTCTAGGAGATGGATCCAACTAGGAGCTGACAACACCTGAAGTCACTTCATCTTTGCTTTCTCAGCCATAACTATTGTGTTTCTCACACACACACAGTTATAGCAGCCAAAGAAAAGCTAACACAAATATGGGGACCAAGAGCCCAACTAAAGCAAACGCTTCCCACCACAATGGTGACTTCAAAAGAAACATAAATATCAACATCTAAACCTCAGTTAACTCTCAGTAAGAGCTTCTGTAGACGTCTGACAGAAATAGTCAAAGTGTGTCTTATGTCTGTGATTAAGGGCAGCACCAGTGTCTCAGTGGGAAACACTGTCTCCTCACAGCAAGAAGATCCTGGATTGAATCCCACGATTCTCTCACGATCCAAAGATGTGTGAATTACAGATGCTAAGTTGTCTAAAGTGTCTAAAGGTGTGAGCTAAGTTTCTTTTATTTTCATGGTTTCTGGACAAACACACACTGTCTGTGAGTTGCTTTGCAATTACAAATGGAAAATATGTCCACAATGAGCACATTTGAACTAGTTTTTAACCTTGAGGTTCCATGAACGTCTATATCGGACGTGCAGAACACGTCAAAAACAGACGTCATAAAAACTTTCATTCTGGCTCCTCAGTGGACGTATTTTCAACGTACGCCTCTAGGGGCAAAGACATTGAAAAGACGTCTTTTGGACATAACTTTGCTCAGTGGGATTCTGCCAAAAATTGCAATAGTACCCTACTTTACGGTTAAGCTGAAGTTCTACCTGTCTGGCGCGAGTGATTTCAATGTTAAGTCGATGGAAAGGCGCGTTGACGCGCGTCTGGAGGTCCCGCGGCGCGGAAGGCGCGTTTCGCGCGGCGCAAAGGACGCGAATCCGCCTCATTCGTATATGTTAATATATCAAGCCTTTGTGAGCACATATTGGCACTGTCACAGTCCTGGCAAATTTTAAGCACAATATTTGCATTGACCAGCAGCACTTTAAAAATTTAAAGTGCTTTCAACGAATTATTATTTAGTAACTAGTTCCACAGATTTTTTACGTTCACTCAATTTCATGCTACAAATTGTTACCTGAATTAATATTTTTTAATTGGCTCAAACTTGACTTCAACATTAAAATGTACGTTTACTCAATTAGTTTCAAAATTACTTGAATTAATTATTTTTAATTGCCTCAAACTTGACTTCAACATTAAAATATATGTTTACTCAATTAGTTTTAAAGTTAGTTGAATTAATATTTTTTAGTTGGCTTAAACTTGACTTCAACATTAAAATGTACGTTTATTCAAATTGTTTCATAATTAATTCAACTAAAACGTTTTAATTAGGGGTTTCGTCATTTTTAAATTGTTTTAATCATTACTAGAAATTGCTGTGGAACTAGTTAGAAAATGTAGAATCATAACAAAAAACAGAATTAATAACATCCTACCCATATAAACCTCCCACAAAATATCAATGAGTTAAGCCAATATATGATGACTATATTTTTATCATCAATCAGCTTACAGCATCTGATTATATTTTCTCTTGCTGTTCTCGCCATAACAAACAGACACAGCTGTCAAGAGAAAAACTAATGTTAAAAAATCAAGAGCCTGACTAAAGCACACACTGATCGCCACAATGGGAACATCAAATCGAACAGTACTTTCAAATAAGTAATCAACATCTTAGCCTCTTCTTAATTCTTAATATGAACTTCTGTAGATGTCTGACAGAAATAAAGTCAGTCTGGTTAGTAATAAGTGAAGCTAATGTTGTTTGTGGAGTTGTTTAATCAGATCTTGAGAGATGCAATGTTATTTATCTTCAGTTGATTTCATCCAAGGCTGTCGGTGGAAGTAGTTCTTGTGTTTCTCTTTCCTTCAGTGATTATGCTTGTTAACAGCAGGCGTTCTTCACTAATACAAAATCATTATTCAATCACTTAATTATCTCATTACCTCCAACACTGATTAAGTGTTACATTAAACAGCCTGTAGTGTGCACACTAAGCAGTGTTCATTTCATCTGGGCAAATCCAAGTGGGGCCTACATGGAAACTGGGTGCAAAACTGGCTGGGTCCCAGTTAGATAGCCCAGGTCAAACCCATTTGGGCCCCACATGACTCTGTTGGCTGGGATGGTGGGGGTCGGGTGGAGTCGGAATCCCCTGGGGGAGAAATTCTGTGTTCTAAATGTTTATTAATAATGTACTGTTGTCAGGTCAATTAAAAAGTACAGTATGTTTACTGGACAAAGTTATCATTCATGCTAATACTGTCAAATACACGCAAGGTTTACATAAACACAGTTGGTTATATCTAAAGTGAAAAGTAAATAATACAAGTCTTAACGCCATGGGATCCCTTTAAGAAGAATTAATAGCACACGACATGCTGAGATTAAGACTAAAATACATTATAGTATTACAGTTTTTTAACACTAACATAAGTTGTATTACTTAAACGTGGTTAAAGACCACGTTAACGTAACGTAAAGCCGCGTTTCCACCGCAGTAACTATCCCCAGGAACTAGGAACACTCGGTGTGTTTCAACCATAGGAACCAGGGTCTAAATTAAGTTCCTGGTAAATATTTCCCCCTCCGAACGGCCCTGCTCCCGAGGTAGTACTTTTTCAAAGTTAGGGAACTTTCGGTGGTGAGACTTGAGCCGCGTTTCCACCGAAATTACCCGGAACAATTTGTACCAGTAACTTTTCCCCCCCAGACCTGCTACTGTCTGCGTTTCCACTGCGGTCTAAAGTACCGGGAAGATTAGGAAAATTAGTCCGGTGATGTAGGACTGCGCACGGCTGCTGTTGGAAACGTGGCTTAAATAACGTTCGCTCTCATTGACATGAGAAATAGAAATATTTTATTTACATAAAATAATTAACGTTAACGTTAGTTTTATATGAGCATTTATTCGGTGACGAGTGAACTTGACATAGACATCACTTAAATATCCCCATTTCCCTTGGATATATAACTTACAAAACACTTCTAACGTTAAATATCCACACAAATATCATTAAATATAGTTTACGCTTTTATTAACACATTATGCTGCTGATATGCTGTCTCCTGGTGAAAGAAACCCGCGAACTGCGCGAAGTCCTTTGATCTGTAACAATCCTTCCGCGAAGTCAAACGAGCAATACAGATCCTTCCGCGAAGTCAAACGAGCAATACAGATAATTCTGAGAAGTCAAATGAGCTCTTGTACGTATTTATTCATTAAAATTAGGCAGATTAAATAAAAAAATTAACTACATATGTTAATGAACTATATATTTATATTAAATATGTATATAGAAGTGTAAAGTGTTATCCATCTTCTCATCATAATGCAGATAAGCCTACCATCATAAACAAAACATCAAAAATACATCTAATTTCACAAATGTTGTTTTGATATATTATCAAATATTTCTAACAGCCCATTTCAACAGCACAAACTAAAATATATTTTCCATAGTAAAATATTGTGTGTAAAATATTGTGTTGGCCTTAATAGCCTACTTTTATAAAATATTGACTGGATTTGCGTTTTTTAGTCCAGTCAACATTTGCAATTCTAATGTTAACTGGATTTGAAAATATCAATTAATTGAATGTTTTTCAAATATATTTCTGCAGACTATATATAATATAGATATAATATGTCTTCTTAACTAAGCACAAGAAAGAAAATTAGTTCAACATATATTTGTTTGCTCTTCCAACATTTTATTAATTAGCGTTTTTAGAGTGAGGTGTCTTTAGTGTGCATTTGAAGCCTCAAGAAATTAACCACTTTTCAACACATCTGGCTGGAAAGCTTCAAAGCTTCATGAAGCTGATTTTGAAAAATATTTTGCATATATTTATGATCAATATATTATATGGTGTAAATATACTGATAAATATATGAAATGTATTGTATATTACTGTAATGACGGGTCAACGGAATGAGGATCCATCTGCAGTTTTATTGAAATCAGAATTAGTCTGTAAAGATACAGCCTACAGTAGTGACAAATAGCAAGGACGAGTTCAGGGCAGGCAGCAAACATACAAAGTCCAAAGGCAGGCAGAGTTCAGGGCAGGCAGCAAACATACGAAGTCCAAAGGCAGGAAGAGTTCAGGGCAGGCAGCAAACATACAAAGTCCAAAGGCAGTCAGAGTTCAGGGCAGGCAGCAGAGAATAAAACACGAGTAACAGTCCAAGGCAAACACATGTATAACAATCCACAATGAATAAACGCTCAGAAATGATCACCGGGGCAAATCAAGACTTCACAATGTCAAGTCAAGTCAAGTCACCTTTCATTTATATAGCGCTTTTTACAACACAGATTGCTTCAAAGCAGCTTTACAGTGATGATAGGAAATTAATTTTGTTTATGAAGAAAAGTTTTTGATAAATTTCTGTTGTAAAAGCTGATTAGTTATTTAATTTGGTGCCATTTAAACAACACCCTCTTCAATTAAAACAGAAAACCCCCAATGCATTCCGGACCCCATCCGCACGCCAACAGCATTTGGTGGGCCAAGAAACGCAAACCATGAAACAAGTTTGAAATAATTTTGAAACTATACTGTCATCATCCTCGCGCAACACCTAAAAGGGCGAATCTGTGAAAACGGCAACAGCATGTACGCAAGCATTACATGTTCAGCCTATAGGCAAGCGCATTTGGATATGTGTGCATATGTGTTTTTATCTGTATAGAGGGAGAATGTGGGTGAGATCTGCTTATGAAGTGTGTGCGTGATGAGATGCAAGTGAGTGTGCAATCAGTCCCAGGAATGAGAGCCTATGGGAATTGTAGTCCAAATGAGAAGCAGTCTATATTCGGGTGATGGCTCCCTCTGGTGGTGTGAAGGAGGCGGTACAGGAGCACCGGTATCCTCCGCATTGACCCAGGATCACTCCTCCGGGCTGTACCCCTCCCAATCAACCAGATACTGGAGTCTGCTGCCCCGGCGCCTGGAATCGAGTAGTTTTAGCCTCCCCGCCATCGACCAGAATGGACATCAGCTCCCTCCTCTAACTCTCCTCTCGGACCACCAGTGGGTCAGGAGTGAAACATGGAAAGTGGGAGAAATGTGGTAATTAGTAGGCAAGTCTAACCAAAATGAAACTGGGGTGATTTGTCTTATGATTTTGAAAGGCCCTACATACCTGAGACTGAGTTTTCTGCACGGAAGACTGAGGCGAAGATCTCTTGTGGATTGCCAAACCCACTGACCCAAGGCATATTCAGGATTGGGACGCCGATGATGTTGTTCCTGTCTCCTCACAGCATGTTGTAAATGGATGCGTGCATGGTTCCAAGTTTCTTAGCTGCAACGTAGCCATGCAGTGACAGGAAGGTTCGCCAGACCATGGGAATAAGCTAATAACCCAGGACACATTTGAATGGGGTTTGAATGGGGTCAAACCTGTAGCCGGTTTCTGAAGTGAGTTTTGTGCATACTCAGCTCACATCAAATATTTACTCCAGTAGGTCTGGTTCTGTTTTACAGTAAGCTCTTAGGCAGAGGTGGAAAGTCCAGGGGTCAGAAAGTAAAAGTACTGCCATATTTTTGTTCCACTCATGAACTCAGTCAGCTGATTTCATTAATTAATTCTACCACCTGGTTGAAAAACTGAGCTACTTAGCAAATAAAGGTGTTTGGAACCAAATACTGAGCAGGACTTTTTATTTCTGAACCTGGACTTTCCCCCTCTGACATTTAGTCAGTTTGGCTGAAAAAAAAATTGTGGCATATACATACATTGGGCAGTCCCTCCTGCTCTGGCCACCCAGCCAGCACAGCCATGTGGGGCCCAATGCGTTTGACCTGGACTGTCTTGAGCGCGTCAAATAAATTAACCAAAACTCAGCATGCTACTTGCCTCACAGACATGAGAAATATGTACACAGCAAAATCCCCAGTGTTAAATTAACACTCCTCAGTGTGCATATGTGTCCACACTACAGGGTGTTAAAAGTAACACTTAAAAAGTGTTAAAGTTAATGAGATAATTAAGTGATTAATTAAGTGATGATTGACCATTAGTGATGAGAAACAGAAGAACTACAACTGACTTCAGCCACAGCTTTAGATGAAATCAACTGAAGATAAAAGAAGACATTAAATCTCTGAAGATCTCATCAGAGGAGGATTAAACAACTCCACAAACAGCATTTCCAGCTTCACACATTACTAACCAGACTGACTTTATTTCTGTCAGACGACTACAGAAGCTCTTATTGAGGTTTAGATGTTGATGATTTATTGAAAATAATAGTTTTGTTTGACGCCACCATTATGGTGATCAGTGTTGCTTTAGTTGGGCTCTTGACCCTTGACTTGTCAGCAGTTTTTCTTTGTCTGCTGTAGTTGTTTGTTACAGTGAGAACAGCAAGAGAAAATTGATGATGACAAGTTGATGACAGATGATGTTGGCGTGATACAGTTGTTATCATCATATAGTGCCTTATTTGCTGATCTCCTGACAGTCATTTATTATAATAGCTTTGTGACTCTACAGCAGGAGATCAAGCAGTGTTTTCATCAGATAAACTGTTCAACGTTTCGTATGTGTACAGTCTTGTTTTCCGGTTTAATAACACATCACACAATAAGCACTTCTAGCTCCTGCAAGCTATTCTCACACACAGACATCAAGAATCTGCCTATGAATCTCAACAATGGTGACATGCTTCATGCCGCAATGCATTCTGGGTCCATGGCTCCCAGAATGCATTGAGGCATGAAGCATGTCACCATTGTTGAGATTCATAGGCAGATTCTTGATGTCTGTGTGTGAGTTAATCTTGCAGAATTTAGGAGTGATTAGTGTAGTGTAGAATCTGCTTTATAACCTATTCAGCTTTACTGATTAAAACCAATCTGAATCTTTCCTGGAATCACAGTAAAAACAAAGTTAATAGTATATTGCTCAGACTCAGCCATAAAATCAGTGATTAAAATCACTATACAATGATCATATTCTTATCACTGAGCAGCCGACAGCATCTGATTGTGTTTTCTCTTGCTTTTCTTGCATTAGCAAACTCAGTTACAGCAGCCAGAGAAACAATAACATTAAAATGTCATCAAACTGCCCAACCAAAGAAAACACTGGTCACCATGATGGTGACATTAAAAAAAGTTTCAACACAAAATCAACAAAAATGTAATTCTCGCGTCTGTAGTCGTCTGACAGAAATGAAGTCAGTCTGGTTAGTAATGTGTGAAGCTGGTAATGCTGTTTGTGGAGTTGTTTAATCCTCCTCTGCTGAGATCTTCAGAGATTTAATGTCTTCTTTTATCTTCAGTTGATTTCATCTAAAGCTGTGGCTGAAGTCAGTTGTAGTTCTTGTGTTTCTCATCACTAATGGTCAATCATCACTTAATTAATCGCTTAATTATCTCATTAACTTTAACACTTCTTAAGTGTTACTTTTAACACCCTGTAGTGTGGACACATATGTACACTGAGGAGTGTTAATTTAACACTGGGGATTTTGCTGTGTATATAGAAAGCTTGAAATGTCCACTTTTAAATGAAAATATTTTAAACAGAAATAAATAGTCAAGCAAAGCGCAGTGTTCACACGAGCAGCTCATGACTGGCGTCTCAGAGCGGTTCTGTTCAGAATGCTGCACGCTCCACTGCATGAGCTGTGAGTTTAACCTGCCTCTTTAGACTAATCCTGACTCCTGAGTATTTCATTTAAGTTGCATACATTTTGTTCTTGCACTGATGTTAAATTTGTAGCCATTTTGCACTTCGACAGCCAGTTTGAGATATCGGCTATATTTGATTATTCGGATAGTTTACAAAATCAAATGATTCTGACAGTTTTTGCCATTGAAATGACTTGGAAAAAATGTCCAATAACCCTGAATTTACCCCATATTATTTGTAATCATAATTGCATTGAATTATGTAGCTTGATATTATATTAATATTATAACATTCTTCATTAACAATTATTAAGTTATTTGTAACAATGTCATTGTAAAAAAAAAAAGAAAAGAAAGGAAATTACCTCATCGACACGGCATCCTCAATAAACCCGTCTCCGATGTGATGACTCCGATCTTTCGAATATTGCAATTCAATAATTGTTTAATCGACATGTCATCATTTCCACACATTGATCAGATTCACATGCACTTGTTGACGAATGGACGAAACGACCCGGAATGAGACACGTGGTGACCTTCCAGATTCTGGAGCAGGCGCCAGCTTGCCCAAAACAACCCGTCCACTCATCTCTTAGGATGCCAGTAATCCACATCCAATACAGATCTTTAACACAGAATAAAGCGCACATACATAGATACGCAGTCTCTTCAAGGTTGGAGCTCTGATTCAAGTTTCCCAAAACATACTGATAACGTGCTTTCTCTCAGGGAGAGGTACAGACAGGCCAATTCTTTAGTGTTTCAGTAAAAGGAAATATAAAATAAAATGAAAGAAAAATAAATATTTAATCTCTGGAAGCCGGGCTAAGAGTACTAGACAGACAAAAGGGGGAAAAGGAGAGTCCTAACACTCTAATGGAGTTCACTCAGTTTTTGGACCCATACCAGGAAGTGTTTTATGAGTTGTTCAGGTTGTGTAAAATTGCGCTTGTTTTACCTTTGAGCAGTGCATCCTGTGAACAAAGTTTTTCATCTCTCAGGCTCATAAAGACTTATTTGCGGTCAACTATGACAGAAAAGAGAGTAAAAGACTATCGATTTTGGCTGTACTCAGCATTGAATCAAACATGAGCAACATGGCAATTGCCACATTCAGCTGTTATAGGTATGACAACTTAATGTTATGCCCACTCACTGGTGAGCCTTTACAAAGCTGTTAAAATGATGACCTCAACAGAATCTGTACTTTAAATTTGTTTATTTCTTTGTTTTGGCAACTGAGTACCTTTTTTACAAAGTTTAAAGAGAAACAAAGTTTAAAATGTGACACTGGTGCAAATGGTGTAAATCCTGCTGAACATGAAGCAGTGTTGTTGTTGTTTTTTAATGTTTCTTCTTTTGTATGTACAGTATCGACTGTAAACTGACAAACTGTCCACAAACTGCCTGTATGAACCTACTCACAAAATGTTTTTGTACTTTTTCAGACTGGGAGCAAAATTTATTTTTATGTGACTTCTTTTCAGGTTTGTGGATATTTTGATGTAACATTACCCTTTGTAACTCTGTGAGCCTTGTTGATTTGTTGATACAGCAGCTCATATTTACATGCATGAAATGTCCCTTTCATGTTGCCTTAACTTCTGTGAATATTGGATATATTTTACTGTATTTCTCATCACTTTTTCAGTGAAGACCTCATCTGTAAAAAAATTGTTCAAGTTACTGAGGGACAAATGGGCAGAATGTGTGTTCTGAGTAAAGAATAAAAGCGATGTCCAGTACCTTGTTTGAGTGCCGTGACCCATTTATTTCCACTGTGTATTTATGCCCACTTTAGTACAGCTCAGTCCATAGATCTTCATGGGTACGTTTTTCTTTGTATAGTTTCTTCTTGTACAAATACTACCTGAAACGCTGCCTCTCTGACACAGTCAAATACTTTTGCTTCCCCTCTCACACATCTGCCACTCATCACCTGTGTCTTACCTTAATGTCTTTCCTGTTATAATGCCCCTTACTTCTATCATACTTCTATCTCCTATTAGAGTGAGATCATATTGTACACTGTAAAACCCAACTTAAGCTAACTCATTTAAGCTAACTCATTTAATTTGAGGAAACTGATTACCTCAATTAAATTGAGTTTAAAGGTCCCATGGCATGGCATTTTTCTATTATTTTATAATGTTTCCTGAGGTGTACTTATATTGTTAGTATGACTTTTACATCATAAAATGTCATAATTTAGAAATAAAAGGCATTTTTTCAATACTGCTGTTTTCCCTGTGGCTGAATGCCCTGCTTCAAGAGGCGTGTCTGCTGTGAGACTTCAGTAAAAACGCCCACTGTTGTGATTGGCTGACATCTTTGCATTTTAAATGAGCGGAGGGGGCGTGGTTAAACTTGGTCTACGAGGCACGAGCAGGCACGAGCTGCTGCCAGAGAGACGGATGGAGCTGAGTTCACTTCACATCAGTTCTCAGCATGTCTGAACTGTTGTAGTTACAGCATATACTTCAGGTTATTAGTCTATTTCTAGTCGGAGGGACTGTCACTCATGTCAGAAAGTTAGTAACTTTAGTAAATTATGGATCAGCGCTGACTGGAGACGCGAACCGTTTAGAACGATTCAGTCCGATTTGGTGAACTGATTCGGTTCACTAAAAAGAACTGGTTCAAAAGAAAGATCGTTCGCAAACCGGACATCACTAACGTACTAGAGACGGAGATCAGCGATTGCTAACAAAGTTATTTATAGTAACTACTGAGTTATGAGAGCGCTGTTTATTGTGTTTGTATCTGAGAGTTCTGAATAAACACGAGTCCCAGTCACGCCGAGTCCGTCTTCATCATTATTACCAACTTTGTAACACATGCAAAGTACCATTACAGCTGTCGAGATGAACGAGTTAAAAGTAAGTGTTGATAATAGCATTATTTTTAAAATAAAATAAAAGCGTCAGTGACGCGCGTTGAGTACACAGCGCAAACAAAGACACAACAGCAGTAATCGAATGTAATCCAGTTTATTGTGGGGCTAGGCTGGCTAGCCCGAATATGCTCACGCTTACCCCCCTTCTGCTTAATCTCACGCCGCGTTTGGTGCCTCCGCTGTGGGCCAGATGCAGTACTGGGGGTCGGGGATGTTGAAGGCCAACGGCCAGTGCAGCCCGAGCTTCGGCGTGTGTGAGGCCGATGTTGAGCAGAAACTCATGACTGTATGCACATTTTAGAACCGATAGACACGACGAGGACGTACAAAAACACTGACTCACAAGATAGAAAACACGAAAACACCGTTCTGTCTGAAGAGAGAGAAGCCGCATTGTGTGCACGAATAATAAATAATTAGCTACACATCAGAAATTACTGATCACAGATCAGAAGGAACTGAAAAAAGACTTCTGTTTTCATTTGTACATCCAAACACTGAGAAACTGCCAGCATTCACTCGTTCACAACCCATGATCTCTCGAGCGTTTGTATGGGCGTGCCAGATTCTCTGGGTGGAGGAAAGGGAGGTAACCGTTCCTGCTTGAACGTCAAACCAGGAGACTTCAGGATTGGCTCGTCTGGCCTGTCATTTTCTCAAAGGCAGAGAGAGACAGCCAGAACTCGGGTTTACACCGATCAACATTTCTATCCACTTGGGGACAATATTCAGGGGACAATAAACCTCATAAAATGAAAATTTCATGCCATGGGACCTTTAACAAACTTAATTGAAGTAAAAAAAATACTGTGAGTAAATGAGTACTCTGAACTTATTTTAATTGAGTCCACTAAACCAAGTATATTTCTTAATATCCAATTCAACTTTACACTGCATACAAATACTTTTTACAGCTAAAACTTCACTATAATGAGTAAAACAACAGAAATTACAAACTTTAAATGAACTCAGAGAGCTTGCTAGTTACTGCTAGCTGACAATATCACACACAAAGTGAAACCTAATGAGTTAGTCAGGTGGTAGCCGCCACCTGAGGTGGCAGGGTACTCAAACCTGCCGCGTCCAGGTCCCACACGTGTAGGTTCCAAAGATCGGGACGTGGGTGCCAAAGGGTGCCCCGTCTCTGAGTCAGGAGGTCTTTCCTCAGAAGGATCGACCAGGGAGGGGCTGTCGCAAGGAGTACTAGTTCTGAGAACCAGGTCCGGCCGGGCCAGTACGGGGCGACCAAAAGGACTTGCTCCCTGTCCTCCCTGATCTTGCACAGAACCTGTGAGAGAAGGCTCACTGGGGGAAACGCATATTTGTGTAGGCCCCGCGGCCAGCTGTGCGCTAGTGCATCCGTGCTGAGAGTTCCCTCGGTCAGGGAGTAATACCAGCGGCAATGGGAAGAGTCGTGGGAGGCAAACAGATCTATCTGTTGGTCGCCAAACTGTTCCCAAATCAGCTAGACCGTCTGGGGATGGAGTCTCCATTCCCTCGGCAGCGTCTGAACCCGTGACAGCTCGTCGGCCGCACGGTTCAGTTCTCCCGGGATGTGAATGGCACGAAGCGACCTCAGATGCTTCTGACTCCATAAAAGGAGGTGGCGGGTGAGTTGCGACATCCGGCAGGAGCGTAGACCACCTTGTCGGTTAATGTACGCTACTGTCGTCGTGTTGTCTGAATGGACCAGTACGTGCTTGTCCTTGAGCAGGGCTCGGAAGCGGTGCAGGGCAAGACGTACGGCCAGCAACTCGAGGCAATTGACATGCCATTGGTGCTGGGGTCCTCTCCAGGAGCCCGCGGCAGTATGTCCATTACACATGGCACCCCAGCCCGTGGCAGAGGCATCTGTTGATACAACAACATGCCTGGACACTTGTTCTAGGGGAACACCTGCCCGTAGAAAACTGAGGTTCACCCACGGGGTGAAGGTCTGACGGCAGGCCCGAGTCACTGGGACCCGGAGCGTGCCCTGTTGCCATGCCCACCTCGGGACTCTATCGCGAAGCCAGTGCTGAAACGGTCTCATATGAAGCAAACCGAGCGGCGTGACCACGGCTGTGGATTCCATATGTCCCAGGAGCCTCTGAAAGTATTTCAGTGGAACCGCACTCTTGCAGGGTTCGGTTCAAGACGCGCAGGTCCAGGATCGGTCTTAATCCACCGTTTTTCTTGGGTACAATGAAGTAAGGGCTGTAGAAGCCGGACTTAATCTCGGCTGGAGGGACAATCTTGACCGCACCCTTCGCCAGTAGGGCGGCGATCTCCGCACGCATGATGGGCGCTGCCACCCACCATGGTATAGCGGGCTCCCCGAAACCGGGGAGGAGATTGTGCGAACTGAATCGCATAGCCGAGCCTGATGGTGCGAGCGAGCCAGCTGGACAGATTGGGAAGGACAAGCCAGGCTCCCAAAAACTGAACCAGCAGGGTCATGCGAACCACAGGCGTACCCACGATGGGGCAGCGAGGCGGAACGACCAGCCCAGACATGGGAGGCGTGGGAGGGTGTGGGCAGGGTCGAGTTTCGCACGCTGACAGAGGAGACCAGGGAAGTTTTTCTTTCTTTAAAGTTCTTTCTTTGACCTGTTAAGCTGCACCCCCACTTTGGGGCTCACAGCTGAAAACGACCTACCTGAATTAAAACAATTATAGCTCCTGAGAACAGTGTGCTACAGGCACAATTAAGGTATCTTTGGAAAGAAGACACTTGGGACTCTAATAAAAAGCAATCAGAGTTGATATTTCTCAAACAGATAAAAAATTATAATAGTTGAAATGCCTCAAAAATTATTTGCACTACACAGAATGTTGTATTATTTCATGTAAAAATATATGAAAATAGACCTGGAGGAATCCAGTTCAGTTATGGATTGAAAGCCACACGACTTATCAGTTTATAGTTCAAGTTTGAGGAAGATATAATGAAAAATGTGGTTCCTGCAAGCTTTTTTCCAAGACTATGTCTGTTCCATTTCTCCCTCCGCCTGCTTGAGGCACATCCCCAGAAATGACATCTCCCAACTAAAACAATTGCAGTTACTGAACAATTTGCACTACATGCACAATTAAGGTATCTTTGGAAAAAAGACACTTGGGACTCTACTAAAAAGCAATCAGAGTTGATATTTCTCAAACAGATAAAAAATTATAATAGTTGAAGTGCCTCAAAAATTATTTGCACTACACAGAATGTTGTATTATTTCATGTAAAAATATATGAAAATAGACCTGGAGGAATCCAGTTAGTTAATGAATTGAAAGGCACAAGTCTCATCAGTTTATATTTAAAATTTGACGAAGATATCATGAAAAATGGGGTTCCTGCATGCTTTTTTCTAAGAATATGTCCAGGTGCCAAGAAACCTACAGGAGACTTGATAACCTAATGTTATGAAGGGTACTGCAAGCTGTTTTAGCCATCATATATGATGCTTGAATGCCTTTTCAACTATAAAATAATAGGCAGAACCATAAGACTTTGTATAAGTGATTTATTTGTACAACAGAACTTATAAAAATATAATAAAAATGAAATATTAATAAAAAAGAGCTAAACTTCTTTGCAACTGAAAATACAACAAGTAATATAAGTATAATAACTATAAATATAACTAGTAATATAAATAACAATATAATATAAATATATAGCTATAAAAACACACACAATTTGCAAATGTAAAAAAAAAAAACCATTTACTGGCCTTTTACTGGCCGATTCAGGTCTACAACAGCAAGTGCAGATCTTGAAGAATCTGAAAGCGTTCTTCTCTTTTCTGCTGGTTGGCTGGTGCTTGGATGCCATAGCTCATCTGAAGACTCAACCTGATGCCTGTAGAATGGCAAGGAAAGGAAAGAGAATTAGCACTGCATGTACTATTTCTGTATAGTTTGCCCATTCAATCAACAATCACACTGTCATCATTCACTCTAATTACAGGCCATCCCATGAACAATGAAACTGATGGGCAGTCGGTTAGACAGCATTCATATTGATGGTCACCTATACATTCTCACACAGCCCAAGCATCAATCTAACGGCCGGCTATACAGTGAGCATTCATATTGACGGCGGCCCATACATTCGCACACAGCCCAAGCATCAATCTAACGGCCGGCTATACAGTGAGCATTCATATTGACGGCGGCCCATACATTCGCACACAGTCCTACAATCAATCTAATGGCCGGCTATACAGTGAGCATTCATATTGATGGCCACCCATACATTAGCTCACAGCCCAAACATCAATCTAATGGCTGGTGATACAGTGAGCATTCATATAAAACATATATATATATGTATAACATATATATATGTTTTATTGAATGCTCTATGAATATATATATGTATATAACATATATATATATGTATAACATATATATATTCATAGAGCATTCAATAAAACATATATATATGTATATAACACATGTAATATATATATATATATATTGAGACTGTATTTATTTTATTTATTTATTTATTTTTTCTTATCCATATGCTGATATTTTGCATTTTTCCTAGCACACATAGGGAAAGATTATATATAATCTTTCCCCATGTGTGCTAGAAAAAAATGCTAAATATCAGCATATGGATAATGCATACTGGTATATTGCATTTTTTCTAGCACACAGAAAAATAAATAAATAAATAAATATATATATATATATATATATATATATATATACAATTACATGTGTTATATATATGTTTTATTTACACACACATGGGGGAAAATTATATATAATCTTTCCCCATGTGTGCTAGGACAAATGCAAAATATCAGCATATGGATAATGCATCCTGGTATAGTGCATTTTTTCTAAAATTAAATAAATACATTCTCACACACATTCTCAATATACATAAACAACTACATAGCAACTCACCGGTATATTATTGGATCAGCCTCGTCAACTAGCATATCACCGTCATCGCTGTCTCCACTCTCCTCAATGTTTTCCACATCGCTGCTTCGAGTGAGCTCAAATAAAACATCCTCAGCAGAAAAAAACTTCTTTTGACGATCCATTTGATAATAAATTCCGTCCAGTAAGTAAACAGTTACGTTACTGCAAAGAGACCGTCTGTTTACAAGCCCGTTAGATGTTAGCTGTCTGTCAGATGACAGGAGGAGGTGTGTCAGGGAGAGGGAGAGACCGTGAGAGATCAGCAGATTCCAATGAATAAATATTCACGCCCATGTGACAAATATACACATGAGAGGTCTCGTTGGAATCGTGTGCTCATTGGCTACATTTTCTGTCAGTCATGACGATTCAATGCTTTTATTGGCTCCAGATAAACAGACAATATCATTGGATGAGCACATCATGACATCACCTAAAACGAATGATATGGTTGGATATTTTTGACTATATCGCGGCTATCTTTGCATGTTTTTGAGTGGGGTTAGTTGTATTTTGTTCGTAATATTCTAAGCTATAAACCCATGCCACTTTATGCTACCGGGAGACTGTTTTTGGTGCATTATTTTATTGCATAACAGTCTAGTATGATACTTCGCTCCGCAGAAATGCGATGTAAACAAAGGATTAACCATCAATATTACACCATTATTGTTTCGTTGGATTAAAAATGCTCTATGGGATGTTATTCAGTGGACCCTCACCTTTCCATTCATTCTGGAACTTTTATCAGTGGATGCGTGTGTGGCTCGTAATTACGACACTATTGGTATGTGCTCTGTTTTTATTTATAAAATCGTTGATGTGTATTGCTTACATTGATGCAAAAATACAGCCGTTATAAGCTTTTCACTGAAAAACAGTGGTCTGTCCTCGATGCTTGAGGTTTAGACCTTTAGAATGATATATAGTTTGTCAAGATTAATGATGTTTTTTTACGTTAAATCTATTAACAAACATTACACTCTTGCTAAAAATAGCGCTTCAACCCGTGCACGCGCTCATGCAGCTTAAGGGGTTAACCATGTATAGCATGCCGCCGACCGTGAGGCCAGCAGCGGAAGGGGAAAACCAAGGATTCTCCCCAGGCCCTCCACCGGGGGAAGGAGTGGTCCTGCTACCATCTCCTGGGAAAGAACCGATATCATCTCCGAGCCGCCTGTCTCCGGACCGCCGCTTAGACTGCCGTTTGGCAGGCTGGGGGGCTGGGGCGGGCGGGGCTGCCTTCCTGCGATGTCCTCCGCGCTTGGGCCCGGGTGAAGGATGCTGCTGGGGCCTAGCGGGAGGGGCGGGAGCCGCAGGAGGGCGGCCTCGGCGGGGAGCAGGCTGAGGCTTCTGTGCCGGCGGCTGGGTGGAGGCAGCAGCTGGCCGCCGGGGCAGAAAATGTTTGATTGCCTCAGTCTGCTTCTGTGCGGCCGAGAACTGTTGGGCAAAATCCTTGACTGCCCCGCCGAATAGCCCAGCCGGGGAAATGGGGGAATTGAGGAACCGGGTCTGCTCAGATTCCCGCATATCAGCCAGGTTGAGCCATAGGTGGACGAAGTGGACATCACCTGACCGAGAGAGCGCGCAGTCCCCTTCGTTGCTCATAGAGCGAGGTCGGTGGCCACACGCAGCTCTTGCATAAGTGCGGGGTCAGCGTTGCCCTCGTGCATGTCTCTGAACAGCTTGGCCTGGTGGAACTGAAGGATGGCCATAGCATACAGGGCGGACACGGCTCACTGCATTAAAAGTGGGATTTTCGACCCCGTAAACGCCTGTAGACTCCTGGAAATCTCCCTAATTTTCGGCAGTTTTCGACAATTTAGAGGCAGCGAACGTCGCTTTCATCTGTGCCACAAATTGTCGTAAACGAACCATGACGTAGGTGGAGAGCCCCCCGCGGAGAGACCGCGGAGGTGCGACGCCTCTAATTAGCATATGAATAGCAGCGAAACCAGAGAGTCAACGGCCTGACTTGAATTTACACACTCAGTATTGGCTGAAGCCACTACTTTTAAACAAGAAAAATCCCTCGTGATTGGTTGGCAGATCACTGCAAACCAATCATTATTGGTCACCCTGGCTCATTATAAATGTAAACCCCAATAATAATAATAATAAATATATAATTTATGTTGTAATAATTTATGTTTTATATTAATGTTATTGTGCTATGAACTACACTATTCATACCATCAAGGAATATATGGGAAAATTTGCCCGGACCGTGCCGTTTATTCAAAGAAAGAGCTTAATTTATAAACACACAGCTGTTTATTCAAAGAAAGAGCTTAATTTATAAACACACAGCTGTTTATTCAAAGAAAGAGCTTTAAAAAAAACCCAGGAAATGTAAAAAAAAAAAAAAAAGTCCAAAACACGTCTGTTTAAAGCTCGTCTTCACGTCTTGTACGCGTCATGGCCATGACCTCGCTCGTGATTGGACGAGGGCGAGGAGCTCGTCGGGCTCCTCCAATCACATGCAAGGTCATTTTTATAAGGAATATCTCGTGAGACGTGCTCGCATACCTATGAGCAAGCGGTATGCATATGAAACTCTGTGTGATATCAACACGGTGTGCGGTCAGTTGAAAGATGGAAGTCCCAAGACTGAAGAAACGACCTCGGCGCTTCTGTGAACATTGCAACACTGAACTGTGTCATACACAGTATTTTGACCACAGAAAGCGCTATTTCAAAAATGGAGTTTGGGAGAAAAAAATAATTGGATTTATCCACCACACTATGCACCAATTATCCACACTATGCACAGTATTTGAGCTCTAGGAAACTGTGATGTAATTGCACAATTATGGAAAGCCATAAAATGTTGTTTGATGTTATTTGCATAGAATGCACATTTTGAGCCTGATTATTATATATATTATATATAATATTATATATATATATATATATATATATATATATATATATATATATATATATATATATATATATATATATATATATATATATAATTACATTTTTTTAAATAAATTATTTTGTGTGTATTTTTTTTTACATAACATTGGTTATTGCTAATGACATACAGAGTAATTAATCTACACTGTTAGCCCGGACCGGAAGTTGAATCTACTTAAAAAATTGGAGCAAACTGGTTGCCCTAAAAATTTAGTAATGTGAACTAAAACGAGTACATTTAACTTAAAATTTTTGTTTAAAAAATTCCGAACCTAGATAAAACTCCCCCTGCGGCTACTCTGATTTGCATTTGTGTAGCTTACAGCATGTTCATTTACATGTTAAAGCCTCCCCTAGAATGAAGGGGGGGGGGGGGGGGGGGGGGTCATGGGGGGACAACTGCCAAGCAAGGCCCACGTCAATTTCCGACCATTTCCGGCAGTTTTCGGTGTTGCCTGCAAATTGCTGTGCACAGTCGTAAACCTGAAGTTCCACTGCAATCTACAGTGCCACATACTGACGAAAATCCCACTTTTCATGCAGTGGCTTGTCCCGCAGCTCTGTAGGTCTTCGCCCCCAGAGTAGACGTAAACCTACAGGCTTTGGACGGGTGCTTAGGGTCACCACGCCAGGTTGAAGCGCTCTGCGGGCAAAGCTGCATCGCGACAGACCGTTCAACCGGGGGGACCCCAGTGTACCCTTTCTCCGTGCCACTATCGAGAGCAACGAAGGCGGAGGTAGATGCCGAGCGATCGCGAAAGGTCAGGGGAGACCTCCATGATTTCGACACCTCCTTATGCCCTACCGGGAAGAAGGGCTCTGGGGGTTGGCGGGCACCTTTGGCACGGGCCGCCCCCAGATACCAATCATCCACACAAGCCCAAGGCTCTCAGCTGCCCGGGAAAGCATGGCCGTAAGCTCCGGATCAGACTCGGGCAATGCAGGAGCTCCCGAAGGAGGCAGCACAGCCGAATCCTCATCTCCGGAGGAGTCCAGCCCACCTTGTGATGCGGTGAGAGACATAGCGTCATCAGCCGGTGTGCCAAATGACACGCTGGGCCCAGCCCGGGAAACACCAGCGCCATCATCTGGCAACACCATGGCTTGCGGTGTGATAGAAGGGGGTGTGGCCCGAGGAATGTTCATCGGGTTGGCCCACACCGTCACCCTCAGGTCACCCTGACCACCAGCCAAAGTATCTCCTCTCGCGGAGTGGATAGATTGGGGTGTGGTAGAGGGGACTCTCCCTCCTTTACGGAGATCACTGAGTCTCGATCTCAACACCGCGATGGTCATGTTCCGTCACACCAACACTCTGGAGAGAAGCTCGTCTTGAAGAGATATACAATGCTCAGGCAAGTGATACTCGGCTCTGAAGCAGAAACATAATGCGAGTGTGTAATGCGACGCCCTTTATACCCACGCGGTGGGGCGGGGTTGCATTATGCAAATTCCGCAGACCCATGGCATTTTCATGCCATTGGCTCGTTTTGTAGATCTCAAAGGCGATTGGCTTCTAAGCGAAACCCCCATTTCGTCAGTAACTGACATAACTCGTAGTGTACTGACTGAAAGGGAACAAGCATTATCACTGCTGCCACTGCCCCAAAACAATCATTCATAAGGCAGATTTCATCAAGCACATAAATGTGTGTAAACATTCAGCTCTGCAGGTGAACCAGACAGTGCCTTTTGCTCCTCAGTGCATCGAGATGACTCCGCAAGTGATAAAAAGAGTGCCTTTTGCTCCTCAGTGCATCGAGATGACTCCGCAAGTGATAAAAACAGTGCCTTTTGCTCCTCAGTGCATCGAGATGACTCCGCAAGTGATAAAAACAGTGCCTTTTGCTTCTCAGTGCGTCGAGATGACTCCGCAAGTGATACAACCAGTGCCTTTTGCTTCTCAGTGCTTCGCGATGACTCCACAAGTGATACAACCAGTGCCTTTTTCTTCTCAGTGCGTCGAGATGACTCTGCAAGTGATACTACCAGTGCCTTTTGCTTCTCAGTGCGTCGAGATGACTCCGCAAGTGATACAACCAGTGCCTTTTGCTTCTCAGTACGTCGAGATGACTCTGCAAATGATACTACCAGTGCCTTTTGCTTCTCAGTGCGTCGAGATGACTCCGCAAGTGATACAACCAGTGCCTTTTGCTTCTCAGTACGTCGAGATGACTCCGCAAGTGATACAACCAGTGCGTCGAGATGACTCCGCAAGTGATACAACCAGTGCCTTTTGCTCGAGTTTATTGAGGATGACATCTTGATTTAAATATTATTAAATTGTAATATTCAAACAATCGGAGTCATCACGCCGGAGACGGGTTTATTGAGGATGACATATCGATTTAAGTATTATTAAATTGTAATATTCGAACAATCGGAGTCATCACGCCGGAGACGGGTTTATTGAGGATGACATATCGATTTAAGTATTATTAAATTGTAATATTCGAACAATCGGAGTCATCACACCGGAGACGGGTTTATGGAGGATGTCGTGTCGACGATGCAATTTCAGGGGAGTCTAATTGACACGGTCTCTGCAGACACTTCAGGGTCCTGCGTTGGTCATGTCTGGGCCCCGGTCCACCATCTGATCTGGATACGGCCCGGATCCGGCTGACTGCAGTAAACCTCGGGATAAAACAGAGAAACTAACATTAGCGTAGATGCCATTCTTCTGATGATGTCACGAGTACATCAGGTGTTATGGGAAGTGTTCTCCGTTCCGGCTGACCTAGTTAATGCAGCCTAACAATCATTTAATTTAAAAAGTGTTTTACGTGTATGCCATAGTAAAGAGATGTGTTTTTAGTCTAGATTTAAACTGACAGAGTGTGTCTGCTTCCCGTACAATGTTAGGAAGACTGTTACAGAGTTTAGGAAAAGGATCGACCGCCTGCAGTTGATTTGGATATTCTCTGTATTATCAACTGGCCAGAATTTTGAGACCGCAGTAGACGTGATGGAGTATAATATGTTAAGAGCTCGCTCAAGTATTGGGGAGCGGGGGGCGCTGTTGGACACTGAGCATGTAGGACGTGTCGCCCTTTTGCTCCGCGAGTTTGTGATTATTTTTACTTTTAAAACACAGTTTCTTTTCACTAATTTGGCCGGTGCACAATTGTGACAAGTACTTGGTCAGTATCGGTGTGTTTTGGGGGAATTTCAACTAACTATGGCAGCTGCACGTGGAAACTCGGCTCGCACAGGCCGTGCTAAGGCCTCTCCCTCGACTGAGCCCGCATCTCCGCCGAAGGTGGTCACGGACCCCGAGTGTGCACCCAATTTGGACAACCTCCGGGCTATGTTAGACCAGTTGAAAGGGGACATTTGTGGCAAAATAGACTCGCTATCTTGCGAGCTTCGAGCTGACATTTCTTCGGTAAGAGAGGAGCTTAGGCACGCAATTGAACCGATGCAACAAAAACTTAGCTCCCATGATCAAGTTATCACGGAGTTGCAGCGCGCGTGCACTGACCACAGTGATCTGCTAACTTCACTGGATTCAACAGTTTCCACGCTGAAAGCCGAGGTTAAACTGCTGACTGATAAATGTGAGGACCTGGAGGGAAGAGCGAGGAGGAACAACATACGGCTGGTAGGTGTGCCAGAGGGGGCCGAAGGTGTGCGTCCAACCGAATTTATCGCCCAGCTGCTGAGGGACTCCCTCGGTCTGGAAGAGTTGCCTCTGCTCGATCGTGCGCATCGCACTCTCCGATCCAAGCCCAGTGATGGTAAACCACCCCGACCCTTTGTGATTCGTGTGCACTTTTTTCACGTGCGGAATGACATTTTACGCCGAGCCAGCGAGGCTCCTCTTCTCCACCAAGGCAAAAGACTTTTTCTCTTTCCTGACTACACTTCGTCAGTCGCGAAGAAACGTGCTGCATTCACGGACGTTAAGCGTCTGCTACATTCGTGCCCAGGAGTGAAGTTTGGATTGAGGTTTCCCGCGACTTTAAAGATCACTCTTCCCGGTGGAGCTACACACACCTTTGAAGACCCATCCACTGCAATGGACTTTGTCAAGGTGAACTTGAAGTCTGGTGTCTCTTATGGAGCTACAGTTTGAAGGCGGCTGGCAGTTTGTTTGGTAATCCGGGGGTTAATTTAACCCGTTTTCTGTTAAACTGTCCTGCTTTAAGTTTGTGTCACTTGAAACACTTTTCATGTTTTGCTACTGTGTTTGTTTATATATTTATTCTATGCTTCATTACAAACTCGCATGAGCAGTACTGGTTTGTGCTGTTAACGGAGCGTGTTAGGATGTTTTTGGTAGTTTGTGGGTTTTGCTCGCGTCTTGTTTGGGAAGACGCTTCAGCTCATGGGGTGGTGGGTGGGGGTGTGAAGAGTTCTCCTTTTTTTCTTTCTTCTTTCTATGTGTTTTGTGTTTTGTTTAGTCAGGTCGCCCATGTTTTAATTTATTTCTGTGACTGTTATACATTCCATGCTGCAGTGTACACTAATACTTGACTAGCATGCAACAGTCTAAGATGCTACGACAATCAGGGACAGGACTCAAATTTGTTAGCTGGAACTGTAATGGTTTAAATCAGCCTATTAAACGTAGCAAAGTACTTAATGTTAAATCTAGGGGTGTTGCAATTTTGATTCACAAATCGGTTCCTTTTGTGTGCTCTAATGTAATAGCTGATCCCAATGGAAGGTTTGTATTTGTAACGGGACAGCTATATAGTAATTCTGTGATTCTGGCTAATGTGTATGGTCCAAACTGGGATGACGACAATTTTTTCCATCAATTGTTCGCCAAATTACCTGACATGTCCACACATCTACTTATTATGGGGGGTGACTTTAACTGTTGGCTTAATCCTGTATTAGATCGTTCTTCTACTAGACCAAGTGTACCCTCAAAGTCTTCCAAGACCATTTTATCCTTTATGAAGGAGTTCTCGGTCTCTGATCCATGGCGCTTTCTTAATCCGTCTGGTAAAATGTATTCTTTTTTCTCTCATGTACATCACTCCTTTTCTCGTATTGATTATTTTCTCTTAGACAACCGTTTTCTCCACTCTGTCCAATCTTGCTCTTATGATACTATTCTAATATCAGATCATGCTCCGACCATACTGGAGTTAGTCATACAGGAGCGCGAACGTACTTGCCTCCCCTGGCGTCTTAATACGCGCTTACTATCTAATGAGGATTTTGTTAAGTTTGTTTCTAATCAAATTGACTTTTTCCTTATTACCAACAGAACTCCAGGGATCTCAGCCTCCCTTTTGTGGGAGACTTTGAAAGCATACATTAGAGGTGAAATTATCTCATATAGCAGCTATGAGAACAAACAAAGGAAAAAAAAATTAAAAGAATTAAGGTTACGAATTTCCCAGCTTGATAATATCTACGCTTCCTCCCCATCCCCTAACTTATATAAAGATCGTCTCTCTCTTCAGGCTGAGTTTGATGTTCTTTCTACTAAAGAGGTTGAGGAGCTCTTATTTAAGGCTAAATATTGTTATTATGAATCTGGGGATAAGGCGTCCAAACTTTTGGCTCATCAGCTTCGACAGGCCTCCTCCTCTCAGCAGATTCCACAAATTCAAACTCCTTCCGGCGTCACAACCGATCCTAAAAAAATTAATGATCAGTTTAAACGGTTTTACTCCTCTTTATATACTTCTGAGGTTGGGTCTGATCTGTCTGCCCTGGATAGTTTTTTTGACTCTCTGGAGTTGGTTAAGGTAGATGCTGATATTGCTGAGCAGTTAGAGGTCCCAATCACCATAGATGAACTTAAACGTGCAACATTTTCTATGCAGTCTGGAAAATGTCCAGGCCCGGACGGTTTTCCGACCGAGTTTTACAAGACCTTTTTTGACAAATTAGCTCCAGTTTTGATAGAAATGTTCAATGAATCTCTCACTCTTTCTAAATTACCTCAGACTCTAAATCAGGCCTCCATATCTTTACTCTTAAAAAAAAATAAGGACCCTCTGTCCTGCTCAAGTTATCGTCCAATTAGTCTATTATCTGTAGATCTAAAACTTCTGTCCAAATTATTAGCCCTGCGATTGGAATCAGTTTTGCCCTTGATAATTTCTCCTGATCAGACAGGTTTTGTCCAGAACAGACATGGATTCTTTAATCTCAGACGACTTCTCAATGTTGTTTATAATCCTTCTACGTCAAAGGGGCCGGAAGCCGTAATCTCATTAGACGCGGAGAAGGCTTTTGACAGAGTGGAATGGAGCTACCTTTTTTACGCTTTGGAGAAATTTGGTTTTGGCCAGGAGTTCATTTCTTGGGTCAAGTTGCTATATGCATCCCCTGTGGCTTCAGTCAGATCTAATGACACCCATTCAAATTATTTCCCTTTGCACCGCTCCACTCGTCAGGGCTGTCCTCTGAGTCCTCTCTTATTTGCTATTGCTATTGAACCTCTGGCTATTGCGCTTCGTTCAGAGCCACACATCACTGGAATAACAAGATATGGTCTTGAACAGAAGGTCTCCCTCTATGCCGATGACTTATTACTATATGTGTCCAATCTCTCTGTCTCAGTTCCAGCTGCTCTTGACATCCTTAATTCATTTGGTCAGATCTCAGGTTATAAACTAAATTTGGACAAGAGTGAGCTGTTTCCTTTAAATCAAGGTGCTCAAAATGCTGCTCAGGATTTCCCATTCAAAATTGTTCCATTTGGCTTTAAATACCTTGGTATTCAGATTAGAGACCAATTTGAAGATTTGTTTGATTATAATTTTTCCCCTTTGTTAGATCAGATACGGATGGACTTTCAACGATGGTCACTGTTGCCTCTTTCCCTTGTAGCCAGGGTCAATTCTGTTAAGATGAATATCCTACCCAAAATGTCCTATCTCTTCCAATGCATACCTATCTTTCTCCCTCAGTCCTTTTTTAATAAACTAGACAAATTAATTACTGAGTTTATATGGAACAAAAAGGTCCCTCGTATGCGAAAGGAGCTGTTGCAGAGACCTAAGACCCTTGGGGGCTTGGCCCTTCCTAACTTGAGGTTTTATTACTGGGCTTCCATCCTTAGAGTAATTCAGCTTTGGATTTCTCTGGAGGGGGCACCAGTTCCTCCCACATGGTTGAGTATGGAGATGTCTTCTGCTAAACCTGCTTCGTTGACTGCTCTCATCCATGCTCCTCTTAGTTTCTCTCCCTCCCTTTTTTGCAATAACATCTTAGTTAAATCCACTTTTAAAATTTGGAAGCAATTTAGACGTTATTTTGGTCTACAGACCTTCTCTTTCTTAGCACCCTTATCCGCTAACCCTGTTTTTCATCCTTCCTTAATTGACGGTGCTTTTTCTTTGTGGTCTGACTACGGCATCAAGGCATTTATGGACTTGTATATTGCTGGTACATTTGCATCCTTCCAGCAACTCTCAGATAAATTCCATTTGCCTAGACAGCATTTTTTTAGATACCTTCAAGTTCGTAGTTTCGTTCGCAATCTTAGCCCCAATTTTCCAAATCTCCCAGAGGCCTCTCTAATTGACTCCTTTTTAACCCCAATGCCGACAATTAAGGGTGCCATTTCAAGTTTTTACAATCTTATTTATTCTTTGCAGCTTACCCCGCAGCATAAAATTAAAACCCAATGGGAGGAGGACCTAGGGGAGGGGATCTCGGAGGAGCTGTGGGATGCCATTTTGCGTCGGGTTCACTCCTCATCTATTTGTGCTAGACATGGTCTGACCCAGTGCAAAATTTTACATCGTACCCATCTCACTCGAGTTAGGCTTTCCAAAATCTATAATGATGTCGACCCCATGTGCATTAGATGTCATCAGGCTCCAGCTACCCATGTCCATATGTTTTGGTCTTGCCCTTCGCTATTTAATTTTTGGACACAGATATTTAATTCTATTTCTGTTTGTTCAGGGGTTCAATTTGATCCAACAGCATGTACCGCTTTGTTTGGGGTGTTACCCCCTACTTTGCAGCTTCCTAAATATAAAGCTGACTTTGTAGCCTTTGTTTCCTTATTGGCTAGACGTTTGATTTTACTGAGGTGGAAGTCTCCTGCGCCGCCTTCTCACTCGTCTTGGATCAGAGACATCCTTCAGTTTGTGAAGCTAGAGAAAGTTAGGTGCTCGATACATGGTTCTCTTGCAAAGTTTGATAAAACTTGGGGTCCATTTTTTGCACATGTTGAGGGATTGAGTTTTACGGCTATACCAGACGAGCCACCCTGATTGTCTACTAATTGTTAGTTTTTTTTTTTTTTTTTTTTTTTTTTTTTTTTTTTTTTTCTGTGAATTTGTAGCATGGATATTTTTTATTTAATTTTTATTTTATCTTTGCGTGATTCAACATACTGGGCTTTTATTTAGCAGTGGGTGACCATTCTGTGTTTTTGTGTTGTTGTTTTTTTTGTTTGTTTTTTTTTTGTACTCATTTTATTTTTATTTATTTTTTTACTATTCAAACTATTATTTTTATCTGATTTCAATTATTTTATTATTATCATCTTTCCTTTTTGTCAGTGGTTTTGGACACTGTTTTGACTCCCGAATTGTTACCTCTTGATTTTATGTCACTGAAAAATCAATAAACAAATGTTTAAAAAAAAAAAAAAGTATTGGGGAGCTAAACCAGTTAGTGCTTTGTAAGTAATAAGCAAGATTTTAAAATGTATGCAATGTTTAATAGGCAGCCAGTGCAGTGTTGACAGAACTGGGCTAATATGGTCATACTTCCTGGTTCTAGTAAGAACTCGAGCTGCTGCGTTTTGGACCAGCTGGAGTTTATTTATTAAACGAGCAGGGCAACCACCCAGTAGAGCATTACAATAATCTAATCTTGAGGTCATGATTGCAAGAACTAACTGTTCAGCATTATGCATTGAGAGCATGTGCCGTAATTTAGATGTATTTTTAAGATGGTAGAATGCAGTTTTACAGATGCTAGAAACGTGGCTTTCAAACAAAAGATTGGTATCAAAGAGCACACCCTCACTGACGACGAGGACTTGACAGAGCAGCCATCAAGTGTTAGACAGTATTCTAGGTTACTACTTGTGGAGCTTTTTTGTCCAATAATTAAAAATTCTGTTTTTTCTGAATTGAGTTGCAGGAAATTACTGGTCATCCAATGTTTTATATCAGCTATGCATTCCGTTAATCTTGTGAATTGGTAAGTTTCTTCAGGGCGTGAAGAAATATAGAGCTGAGTATCGTCAGCATAACAATGAAAACTAACGACATGCTTCCTAATGATATCTCCCAGTGGTAGCATGTACAGGGTGAAGAGCAGCGGTCCTAGCACTGAGCCCTGCGGTACTCCATGTGATCGGTGTGACATCTCTTCATTTACTGCTACAAACTGATAACGGTCACATAGGTATGATTTAAACCATGACAAAGCAATTCCACTAATACCTACATAATTTTCGAGTCTATTCAAAAGAATGTTGTGGCCGATAGTATCAAATGCAGCGCTAAGATCGAGTAACACTAATCGAGAGATACAGCCACGATCAGATGATAAGAGTAAATCATTTGTAACTCTGATGAGATCAGTCTCAGTACTATGATACGGTCTAAATCCTGACTGGAAATCCTCACAGATACCGTTTCTTTCTAAAAAGGAACATAATTGTGAAGACACTGCCTTTTCAAGTATTTTTGACAGAAAGGGTAGATTTGAGATTGGTCTATAATTGACTAATTCTGTAGGATCAAGTTGTGGTTTTTTAATAAGTGGTTTAATAATAGCCAACTTAAAAGTTTTCGGTACATAATGACAAAGATGAATTAATGATATTAAGAAGAGGATCTATGACCTCTGGTAGCATCTCTTTTAATAGCCTAGTTGGTATAGGGTCCAGCATACATGTTGTTGATTTTGATGATTTAATGAGTTTAGCCAATTCTTCTTCTCCTATAGCAGTGAATGAGTGTAATTTTTCCTCAGTGATGCTACAATGCTCTGTCTGATGTGATACTGTAGTAGACGGCTGCATGGTTAAAATTTTCTTCCTAATATTATCAATCTTACTTGTACATAAGTTCATAAAGTCATTACTGCTGTGCTGTTTACAAACATTGAAGCTTTATTTTTGGTTAATTTAGCTACTGTATCGAATAAATACCTAGGGTTGTGTTTGTTTTCTTCCAAGAGAGTCGAGAAATAAGCAGATCTAGCAGTTTTTACGGCCTTTCTGTATGCAATCATGTGCTCTTTCCACGAATTACGAAAGACTTCTAGTTTTGTTTTCTTCCAGCTGCGCTCCATTTTTTTTCTGGCTGCTGTTTTAAGGGCCCGAGTGTGCTCATTGTACCACAGCGTTAGACTTTTTACTTAAATCTTCTTTAAGCGCAGGGGAGCAACTGTGTCTAAAGTACTGGAAAAGAGAGAGTCAATAGTTTCTGTTGCAACATCGAGTTCTTCTAAGCTATCTGGGATGCTGAGGAGATGATACTGTTGAGGAAGATTATTTAAAAAGCAATCTTTAGTGGCGGCAGTGATTGTCTTGCCATTTTTTAAGTGAGGGGGCACTTTTTTTTGCAACCTTAGCTAAATTAAGTATACATGATACTAGGTAATGATCTGAGATGTCATCGCTCTGCTGCATAATTTCAACGGTTTTAACATCTATGTGACAATATTAGGTCTAAAGTATGATTATGGCGATGAGTGGGTCCTGACCCGTGTTGCCTAACTCCAATAGAGTTTAGAATGTCTTTAAATGCTAATCCCAATGCGTCTTTTTCGTTGTCTACATGGATATTAAAATCACCAACAATTAGTACTTTATCTACGACCAGTACTAACTCTGATAGAAAATCAGCAAATTCTTTGTTAAAGTCTGTATTGTGCCCTGGTGGCCTGTATACAGTAGCTAACACAAATGTTAAACGGGTTTTATCATGTACACTACATAACGTTACATAAAGCACCAAAACTTCAAAGGAATTATATTTGAAACTAGACTTCTGAGTAATACTGAAGATATTATTATAAATTACAGCAACCCCTCCCCCTTTACCTTTCAGACGCGGCTCATGTTTATAACAATAATCTTGGGGGGTGGACTCATTTAAAGTAATGTAGTCGTCAGGTTTTAGCCAGGTTTCTGTCAAACACAGCACATCTAGATTATTATCTGTAATGATATCATTAACAATAAGCGCTTTTGGGGAAAGAGATCGAATATTCAGCTATCCAAGCTTTATCAATTGTTCATCTGTATTATATCTGTTGTTTATTTGTTGGACATCAATTACATTTTTACTGTTGAATGGTTTTGATGTTTTTTTGTATTTACTAATTCGGGGAACAGACACAGTCTCTATATGATAATATCTAGGTGAAAGTGTCTCAATGTGCTGGGATTTATCTGACTCCGGTGACGTGAGACAGCTAGCAGACGGTCGGTTTAGCCAGTTTGTCTGCTTCCTGACCTGGGCCATAGTGAGTCAAGGTTTAGCTCTAAGACTATGTGCCAAATTACTAGAGAGAAGAGCGGAAACCACCCCAGGAGGGATGGATGCCATCCTTCTTCAACAGGTCAGGTCTGCCCCAAAAACGTTTCCAATTGTCTTTGAACCCTATGTTATTTTGCGGACACCACTTAGACAACCAGCTATTGAGTGATGATAGTCTGCTAACTATCTCATCACTCCTTTTAACAGGGAGCAGTCCAGAACAATAAACAGCCTCTGACATTGTACTAGCGAGTTCACACACCTCTTTAATGTTAATTGTGGTGATCTCTGACTGGCGAAGTCGAACATCATTAGTGCCGACGTGAATAATAATCTTAGAGAATTTACGATTAGCTTTAGCCAGCACTTTTAAATTTTCTTTGATGTCAGGCGCTCTGGCTCCTGGTAAACATGTGACTATGGTGGCTGGTGTCTCTATTTTCACATTCCGTGGCACTTTCAACAGTATACTCAGTGGGTGCTTCACTGAGAGGGGAGACCCTTTTTGATGTTCTAACCGGAACGGAAAAGCGTTTTTTAGATCCGCGACTATGCCGTCTCACTGTCACCCAGTTTCCCTGCTACAGGGGCCCTGCAGCCAGAACCGAAGAATGTACAGAGTTCAAAAAGTCACTCAAAGAGAGTGACTTTGTCCAATGTGCCACCTTTTATCTCGAATGAGGTTTTGACTGGAATGCTCTCTCGCTATGGCAAACTTGTTTCTCGGATAAAGATGATTCCAATCGGGTGCAAGTCCCCATTATTGAAGCATGTCGTTTCTTTTAGACGTTATGTCTATATGATTTTGCAGGACAATGTGGACGATTTGGATTTGGCTTTACATTTTCATCAGGATGAATTTAACTATGTTTAGATTAAATCAGCCACGCGCAACATTTCTTTCTCCATCAGCAACCGGCTGATGGAGAAAGAAATGTTGCGCGTGGTGATAAGACGCAGAATGTTATTGTTGCGGCTGCAACTGTTTAAAGATATTTTTAAGGAGTTTGGAATAATAAAAGCTACAAAAACTTATTTTCAATGTTTGCAGCAGTGGTGGGATATTGCAAAAGTACAAATCAAACAGTTATGTCAACAATATACTCTCAATGTTACGAGGGACATAACCCGTTCAATGAAAACAATTGAGAAAGAATTAGTAGAGTTTCAAGCGCTTGCTGAAAGTACATGTCATTTGGCTCATTTGGATTCTGTTAATAATAAGATTTTTTTTTTAGCAAAATTATTAGACACAGTTACACAGTGAGCTCTGGTCAGACCACGCTTTCAGAGCATAGAATTGATGGATGCACCTTACAAATTTTTCTTTAATTTGGAAAAAAAAAATGGGCAAAAAAGATTTATACATGCCTTAAGATCTGATGGTGGATCTTTGTTGTGAGACCCCTCTGACATTCGGAAAAGAGCAGTTCGTTTTTATGAGGATTTGTACAAGAGTGAACTTTTGCATGAACAAACTGCTGGTAATCAGGGGTGGTAAAAGTACTCAAAAGTTATACTCAAGTAAAAGTATATATACCTAAATAAAAAATGACTCCAGTAAAAGTAGAATGTCCTCCATTCAAACATCACTTGAGTAAAAGTACAAAAGTATCCAATTTAAAACGTACTCAAGTACCTAAAATAAAAGTAAATATTCAAATTAACTGTAAATATCAATAATTAAGCAGATCAATTGTTTTGGGAATTATATGCAATGCTTTAATTGAACAAATGATAAGATTAGATACTGCAATTTGAATTTGCAATCATAAGAGACAATGAAGCACCTTAACACAGTATAGGGGTTGAACTTAAAATAGACATGCTCCATAACATTAGCTGCATTAAACAGAAGATGTGCAAGATACTATTAACTAATTTAAAATAAATTCAAAAGCCATAACCACAATGACATATTACTTAACAATTAGTTAATAGTGATGTGCCTCAACAAGTAAAGTAAATTAAACCTTTGCAAATCGTTATCTAATGATTAATTAAAGCAGACAACTGGAAGTTGAAATACATGGCTTTGACCCATTGTGATAATTAACAGATTAATTTACATGTATTAGTTAATATAATGTTATTAGGGAATTAATACATTGTCATATTTAATTAATAGAAATTCATCTATTACTTAATCTATTAATCATAGAATGTTCATTAGTTGCTGATGCAGTCATCATTAATAAATGATTTAGTTCTTCATGAGTCATACATTAACTCTTGATTATCTGTGCATTAGTTCAGCATGAATTAATGCATATTAGTGCACCCGTATTGTAAAGTGTTACAGATGCTTTCATAGTAAATAGTGTGCCGCGAAAGAAAAAAGTTTTGGAAACACTGAGTTAACGATAGTGTGGCAAACCTAGTCAGCTTTTCCAAGTCTGGCCTGACCGGATCATCCATGACCGATCGACAGCATGCAGGGAAAACAGCTTACTAGCTTGATTCTCTCCTACACCCACGTTTTTTGTTGGTTTGGAAAGCAAGTGTAATAAATACTTGGAGCGGGCATGGGGAAATGTATTGGAGTAAAAAGTAAACTTTGTCTTTAATATTGTAGTGGAGTAAGAGTGAAAGTAGATGCAAATAAAACATACTCAAGTTAAAAAATGTTGTTTTATTTGCTGGACATTTGGGCCTTCACTCAAAACGTACAGTCGCTAAACTTCTTGAGCAATGGAGAGCTGCTCTTACAGCAGAAGAACTCAAGATGCTGGAGGACTATCATGAGGGGCTAATTGTTCCAAACTGTGATGATCCTTTTCCTGTTTTGTCATTATCTCCCAATTTAGAAGATTGTAAAGGTGTTTTTTTGCATTGTAAAGATGTGACACTAAATTATGTTTTATAAACAAGGTTCGGGAGAAGCACGTTCAGATAATTCACACAGGTGGAGAGCACTCAGCTAATCAACAATAGAGGTGTATATATACTGATAATTTACTCACCCCCATGTCATCCAAGATGTCCATGTCTTTCTTTCTGCAGTCGAAAAGAAATTAAGGTTTTGGATGAAAACAGTCCAGGGTTTTTCTCCATATAATGGGCTTCAGTGGGCTGCAAACAGTTCAAGGTCCAAATGACAGTTTCAGTGCAGCTTCAAAGGGCTTTAAACGATACCAGACGATGAATTAGGGTCTTATCTAGTGAAACGATCAGTTTCTGCGAGAAACCGAGCAGTATTTATGCTATTATTTTACCTCTTAACAGAGGAACGCGATCGTCTCTGAGCTCCGCCATTACTTCCGGAGAGTGAGGTCAAATTAGATTGTGGTCATAGATGTATACGTAGATGCCTCATTAGCGACTGCATGGATCAGTAGAATGAGGCATCTACTATCGATATATCTATAACCACAATCGAATTTGACCTCACTCCCCGGAAGTGATGGCGGAGCTCAGAGACGATCGCGTTCCTCTGTTAAGAGGTAAAATAATAGCATAAATACTGCTCGGTTTCTCACAGAAACTGGTCGTTTCGGTAGATAAGACCCTTATTCATTGTCTGGTGTCGTTTGGTATCGTTTAAAGCCCTTTGAAGCTGCACTGAAACTGTCATTTGGACCTTGAACCGTTTGCAGCCCATTGAAGTCCATTATATGGAGGAAACCCCTGGAATGTTTTCATCCAAAACCTTAATTTATTTTCGACTGCAGAAAGAAAGACATGGACATCTTGGATGACATGGGGGTGAGTAAAGTTTGAGCTAAACTTTCCTGTAGCTCAAACAGTAGAGCATGGCGCTAGCAACGCCAAGGTCATGGGTTCGATTCCCAGGGAAAGCAAGAACTGACAAAAATCTAAAATGTGTACCTTGAATGCAATGTAAGTCGCTTTGGATAAAAGCGTCTGCCAAATGCATAAATGTAAAAGTAAATTATCAGCAAAAGTTTATTTAAAAGTGAACTAATCCTTTAAAAACCCCTTTCGGCCGCTTCCATCATTCACGGTAAAATAATTTTTGCTTTTCCTGAGATTTAATTGTGTCTTTGCCACGATCCACAATCGATTCTGTCTTCTAGCAATTCTAATCGATTCACAAACTGCAATAATCGATGTTCTAAAGGATATTAATAATGTGCGTTTCGAAACCATGACGACAGACTCAGTGGCGAGAGCAGCGCTCGGACAGTGTAAAGAGTGCACACCGCACAGACTTGCAAGTTGCAACAGGGAGAACAACAACAGTTCCTGTCTTAAGATAATTGTTACCGGCAGACATCAAGCTTTTCTTGCAATCATGCGGTCTCTACGTGTCTATGTAGTCTAATACTACAGACATGTGCACACACGAGAAGTGTTTCATTATGGACGCACACGGTTGCCGTGATGATAAACGATAAATACACTTGCTGGTAAAGTGAGAGAACAGATCGAGAGAACAAATCACTAAAATGATGGCTCCAACAGCGCATATTACGCCAAACAATCAGCCACTAGTTGGAACCAGCTGATAATCATCTGCCTTTACTTGACGTTCACATAAGCTCGATCACATGGCTCGACACAGTGCGACCATACTCACTTTTGCGACTATAAATAGATGTGCAAACCGTACAACGTATTTTGGAACACCCGTTTTCTTTAATGTAACATCAATACCTTACAGAATATAAGGCTATATTGTATAACAAGTATATCAATGATCATTGTAAGCAACCTTATATTTTGGGGATGAAAAAACATATCATGAGACTGCAAAACTTCAAAGGCTATGATTTCATTAAATAAATGTGAACTCTAATGATTCAAAATCTGAATGTGGTGCTGATGTGCATTCAAGGGGCGTGCAAACAATGCTTCAAAATGCTTCAGAGTAGAGCAGATTCGAAGTCAATGAATAGTGCACATTCATGCCAAGCAAATTCTTATGAACATGACAACGTTTTCTTTACGGTGAATATATTGTTATATGTTGTATACAGTTGTAAGGCTGTATATTTGATCTCCTCATATTAATTAAATGAGCATCATGAAATAAGTAATAGCAATTTCAAAATAGAGTCCTATTTGGTTGCTCAATGTGTTTCTTTTTTATTTATTTATTTATTTATTTATTTATTTATTTATTTTTATTTGTCGGTCTAACCTTTTCTCCACCACAGCAGTGATGTTCCCTCTGCTCCCACAGGAGCTCAGTTTCTCTGGCTAATTTTCTCCACTGCCACAACAGTGCTTTTCCTTCTGCTCCCACAGGAGCCCGGTCTTCTGGCTCATTTCTACACTGCCAAAGCAGTGCTTTTCCTTCTGCTTCCACAGGAGCTCAGTTTCTCTGGCTCATTTCTACACTGCCACAGCAGTGCTTTTCCTTCTGCTCCCACATGAGCTCCGTTTCTCTGGCTCATTTCTACACTGCCACAGCAGTGCTTTTCCTTCTGCTCCCACATGAGCTCCGTTTCTCTGGCTAATTTTCTCCACTGCCACAGCAGTGCTGTTTCCACGCAGCGAGGACGTGAATAGTGTCAATGCAGTGGGAACGCGGTACACTTCCACACAAAGAGAAAGCGGTAAGTTTCCACGCAGCGAGAAAGCTGAAAGTTTCCACACAGCGAGAAAGTGGTACGTTTCCACGCAGCGAGGAAGTGGAAAGTTTCCACGCAGCGAGGAAGTGGAAAGTTTCCACGCAGCGAGGAAGTGGAAAGTTTCCACGCAGAGATGAAGTGGATAGTTCCAAGCAGTAAATCAGTGGATAGTCGTCCACGCCGCAAGATAGTGGATAGTTGCCCACGCATTAAGATGGCAGATAGTTGCCCACGCATTTATATGGTGGATAGTTGTCCACGCAGTAAGATACTGGATAGTAGCACACACAGTAAGATGGTGAATAGTCTCCTCAAGCGAATAAGTTTTGACACAGCTAGAAAGTCGACGATTCCAGCAAGGAAGTGGATCGCTTTCACACAGCAAGAAATAGAAGTTGTTAAACCCAGCAAGGAAACGGATAGTTTTTTCCCACAGCAAGAAAGTGGTTTAAAAAAAAAAACAAAACAAAAAAAACGTACGCAGCGAGAAGTGGACAGTTTTCCACACAGTAAGGAAGTGGATCGATTCATTGCAGCAAGAAAGTGGAAAGTCCCACAAAATCTCTAAATCATAATCTCATATTTCTTTTTCCCATTTTTTCTTCCAGGCGGTCTCCCACGTACAAGACCACACCCTGCTCCCATCAAGAACCGTGCGATTCGTGAACTAACAGGGGCTGCCCACTGGCGACACAAGCCGCTCACGGGCCCTCCCGTTCAAACAACCAGGCCCCCTCTCTAATGCCAGCCGCCAAGCTCGGCACTTCTTGGGGGGGTATTTAGCAGGCGGCTGTCCTATGCTCTTTAGCTTTTGGGGGGTACTCTGGGTTCGGGCCTAATTCCGAGCTCGAAGCCCTCCCCCCGGACAGCACGCCAAATACGCATTGAATTACTCTCTATAAATTATATGTAAGTGCAAACTCGTGAAATTATGTTTTATAAACAAGGTTCGGGAGAAGCACGTTCAGAAAATTGACACAGGTGGAGAGCACTCAGCTAATCAACAATAGAGGTGTATATATACACACAGCAGTCCTAACTCTGTTTGTTGACAGTTCTCTGCAACCCTTCCACCACCCCTTCGCCACACCTTTTAACTCTAAAACCACTTACATATACGGGGGGTACTCTGGGTTCGGGCCTAATTCCAAGCTCGAAGCCCTCCCCCCGGACAGCACGCCAAATACGCATTGAATTACTCTCTATAAATTATATGTAAGTGCAAACTTGTGAATCGGCCTAGATCCAGCTTCTGGAAAAGAAATGTATAAAATGTGTGTGAAATCTTTGAACAAAATGTTTTTCAATAATAGAGTGGATACTCCCTGGCGTAATGTTTTACAGCTGGGAGAGGGTGAGTTTCCTGAATGGAGTACGTTGTACAAGTCACCATTAGCTAAAAAACTTGGGGATCTGCAGTGGAGAATTTTGCATGGGGCAGTTGCAGTCAATGCCTTTATCTCAGTTTTAAATCCTGATGTTGATCATGATTGCCCTTTCTGTCTGCAAAGAGAAACTGTGTTTCATAAATTTATGCACTGTTCTAGATTTGAGATTATTTGAACGGAACATGAGTTACAATTTATTGGCATTTTTTTTCAATTCGGTCAAATCGAGAATCTTTATTGATTTTCGTTATTTCAAAGCTATGGATGATCTTCTTTCTTTTGACTTGATTTGGTGTTACGGTGGGGCTTTGTGTGAGGTTATTGAAAATAACTTGGTCTTTGCGCCCATCTTGGAATATTTTTTTTTCTGTTATTTTTATTTATTTTTAATTTAACCCCTTAAGCCCTGAAGGTATTTTTTGAGTTTTTTTGTCTGAGTGACATACAACTTTAAAGACTCATAACTCCAAAACTATAGTAAGGAGAGTCAAATGGTAGGTATCATTTGTTAGCAAACATTTTATATTTTTTGGAAAATATAAATTTTATTATATTTGGACAATATATTGCTGAGAAACTGCTGATAAAAGGCATTTTTTTTCAAATATATTGTTAATAATTTTACAAATATTTCTTATGTAACATTCAATAACTCAGGAAGGAAATAGGCCAGCAGAATAATTCTTTTTTGGTGATGTTCCCATAAATGTGCTCTGCATCTGGATCACATTTTGTGGCGATTGCATAAAGTAATCAAACGTTACAGCATTTAGAACAAAAGTTGCCTTTTTGTTCAGTCGTTGACACCCTGAAAAAATCTAGAAAACTGTTGTTTTCTGAGTGACATATACAACTTTAAAGACTCACAACTCCAAAACTATAGGAAGGAGAGTCAAATGGTAGGTATCATTTGTTAGCAAACATTTTATATTTTTGGAAAATATAAATTGTATTATATTTGGACAATATATTGCTGAGAATATATTGCTATTTATTGCTTTATAAATATTTCTTATTTAACATTCAATAACTCAGGAAGGAAATAGGGCAGCAGAAAAATTCTTTTTTGGTGATGTTCTCCTATATGTGGTCTGCATCTGGATCAAATTTTGTGGCGATATCATAAAGTAATCAAAAGTTACAGCATTTAGAACAAAGGTAGCCTTTTTGTTCAGTCCTTGACATTTACAAAACTGTTGTTTTTTGAGAGAAATACACAAATTTAAAGACTCATAACTCAAATTATAGCAAGGAGAGTCAAAAAGTATGTATTATTTGTTAAAACACTTTTAATATTTTTAGAAAATATAAATTATTATTACATTTGGACAATCTAATGCTGAGAAACTGCTGATAAAACATTATATTATTACAATATTATGTATATTATATTATATATATTATATAATAACACATAATGGGTATCATTTTAAAGCATAGAATCTCAGCTTTCCAATGAATCTATCATTTTTCATATGCTCTTGACGAGCGCCGAGTTATTCATCTAAACCGGAGTGTACCGCCCCCGGGCGCCCTCTAGCTGCTATATAACGTAAATGGCCATTTTCTGCAAAACTGCACTGATCACCACATCATCTGTGAGGAATATCTCGTGATCGACGCAATGGATTATGGTGTCCTTGGTCTCTTTTTAATCGTGGGAATCTTCTGCAAAGAAGCTACAAGCGTAAACGCGACTTTAAAGCTACTGTTAATTAGCGTATGTGGTCCTGTCAGGCTATAATGTGTAATAATTCAATGAGTGATATTTTCTGATTCGAGTGACGGATTGTGGTGTTCTTTGTCTTTTTTTAATCGTGAGAATCTGCTGTAAATAAGGATGTGCCATTTTCAACGATCAGAGCACGTTTCACGAAGTTACAATGATAAACGCGATGTTAGTGCAACAATAGCTTATTTAAGAGTATGTGCGCCTGTTAGGTTTTAATGTGTAATAATTCCATGAGCCATATTTTCTGATCCGAGTGACGGATTATGATGTCCTTGGTCTCTTTTTAATCGTTGGAATCTTCTGTAAATAATGTTGTGCCATGTTTAACGATCTGAGAAAGTTTCATGAAGTTGCAAGCATAAACGTGACTTTTGTGCAAAAATAGCATGTGCTCCTGTCAGGTTTCATGTACATAATTCAATAAATCATAACTTCTGATCTGAGTGGCAGATTATGGTGTCCTTGGTCTCTTTTTAATCGTGTGAATCTGCTGTAAATAAGGGTGTGTCTTTTAACGATTGGAGCTTGTTTCATGAAGTCACCAGCAAAAACGCCAAGTCTAAGCAACTGCTATTTTTGTACTCCGCTCATGTGCTTCTGTGATGTTTTCTGTGTGCCATATTTCAACGAGAGATATCTATAGGTCTAAAAGACAGATTATGGTGACTTTGGGCTCTTTTTAATCGTGAGAATCTGCTGTAAATAATGATGTGCCATTTTCCACGTTTCATGAAGTTACAAGCGAAAAACGCCACATGAATGCTGCATCAATATATTATTTACAAATGGGTCTTGCCGGACTTAACTTACAAAACCTCGCTAAAAGTTTAGTCAAAGCCCAAAACAATTAGGCTTGTTGTATTCTGCTCCACGAGACCTTTCAAATGACATATGACACATGACTATCTGAGCTGTATGATGTGATTGACACATGGCAGAACATAATAATCCCCCCCCCCCCCCCCCACACATAAATTATGTTGTTGTTTTTTCATTTTATCAGCAAATAACTCATCACTACTTTGGAGATAATCATAATGGCTACATTCATTGTAAAGTTTAGACTCTAAGCTTTCAAATGACACCTATTTTGTGTTGATCAATGCAGTAGTTTTGAAAAATATGACAATTAATTTTTTTTAACAGCTAGATGGCGCCCTCGGGCGGTACACTCCGTTTTAGATTAATAACTCCGCGCTCGTTTTGAGTATCCCAACATGGATAGATGCATTGAAAAGCTGAGATTCTAATGTTTTTATGTTATTACATTCAGTGGTTGGTTAGTAACCCCCCCGCAAATTTTTTTTTGGGGGGGGGCGGGGGTGGGGTGGGGGGTGTTATGTCCCGGGGCTGGGACACTTCGGGTTTAAGGGGTTAATTTTCTTGAAGTATGTTTTTGACTTGTCTAAACAGTGTGTTAATATTTGTAATAAAGTTTTTTGAAAATCAAAAAAATCTCTATCTCTATCTGTGCGTTTACACCGCCGCCGGCGAGAGCGTCAAACTTCGCTCTGGCCGCCCTCCCATCGACGCTGTAGAAGATTCGTGGACGCGCTGCTGCTCTGACGTAGATCGAATGCTTGGTCTTTTTTTAAACTGCATTTAAAGGGGCTGCAAAGCAAACACTCATGTTGATCAGCGTTTATGCAAACTGACCACAGGTAGGGTATAACCAGGGCCGTTTGAAGACATTTGGGGGCCCCAAGCAAAATGGACATGGAGGCCCCCCCCACCCCACCCGCATGCACGCAAAGCCTACAGGAACCACAGCATAGCATACAGTTTAAGTTCACCCACACTTTATAAAAATAAAAAAGGTTTACAGTGCAAATACTGTTGTTGCATACTGTGCATAAAATTTGAACATTTTCAACAATTCAAAAAACACCACTGTACCATTAAACATTTTTTGTAAACCTTTAAGAAAACATTTTTAAAACATCTATAAACATTACATAGATAGACGGACCAGATATTCCTAACACTTTGGGAATACTTAAGGGTTACTAGTTGGTTTGTAAACTGTCTATAAACATTATCTGGATAGTTATTATAAAGTTGCAACAGATGACTATAATACCTTGTTAAATAGTTAATAAACAGTACCAGTAAAACATGTGGGTTGTCCTGATACTGTACTTCAAAATGTAATAGTGTAAAAATTGCCACACTGAAAAAAGTAACTGTTCAAGATCCATTGGTAACTTATAAAAATAATTTCATATTTGCAAACTGTCACTACCGTATATCCCGACAATAGCACATTACGCTAAGCTATGAAAAAAAATCATGTTCCTCTGCCTCTTTCTGGTTAAATAGTGTTTATAATAATAGTTAATATAGCATGCTATATTAACTATTCCAGGTTATTTATGCATAGCATAAATAATAGTTAGTATAGCATGCTATGCCACTTTAATTGTAATGCCACGCCAGCAGAGGGAGCCCTCACCTGAATTCTGACTGTGTGCCATTTCCCCTGCTCACTCTGCAGTCACTTCCTGTTTGGCAGCCATTTTAAGCATGGCATGACCAAACAGACCTTGCGAAGTATTGCCAGTTCTACTGCCTTACCGAGCGTTCTACCCATTGTCTGTTTGCATTGTGTTTGACTAGTGATGGCCAAATGAGGCTTTCTGAACCACTGCGGCTTTCCAGCCCATTGGTTCACCAAAAGGTTCATTTAGTTGAAGCCTCATGAAACAGTGTGCTCCCTAGTGACACCTGCTGTGCAAAGCAATGTATCGCACACAAATCTATTCATCCTGAGCAACCAAATTGTCATAGTGTGGGCACACCCTTTTTCTATTGCCTGTGTATTAAATAAAGTATTTTACTCTGCTTGTATTAACCTATGCACACACAACTCACACAAACACACAACTTTGTGTTCAACTATTCAGTAGTTCTTTGGGTTAGTGATGACAGTGAATGGCCCAAATGATTGTAAAGAAATTATTGTGTGTGCAGTGCTGATTGGGAGTGCAATAGTGCATGGAACTGGGAGGCTATACATATAATAATAATAATAATAATAATATATATATATATATATATATATATATATATATATATATATATATATATATATATAAATATATATATATATATATATATATATATATATATATATAAAAAAATAAATATATATATATATATATATATATATATATATATATATATATATATATATATATATATATATATATATTTCCATCTGTATTGTCTTTATTGTTTGATGAAACTTTTATCTTTTGTGTGAACTTTGTAAGGTGTCCTTGAGTGTCATGAAAGGCGCCTATAAATAAAATGAATAATAATAATATATATATATATATATATATATATATATATATATATATATATATATATATATATATATATACGTATTATAGGTATTACAACTAGATATAGGCTAATTTACTCTAATAATCTACTGAACTAATTTACTCTAATAATCTACTAAACTAAGTATAATGTAATATAATATATAATACAAGCTATGATATATAATGATAACTATGCTACTACAAACACGCTACTACTCGCTACTACGTACAACCAACACCTCAACACCAATGCAAACGCCTACTGCAAACCCCACAAGAGGCGCGAGGTTTCGAACCACTTTTATCCGGAAGCGATACTCAGAATGAAGCAATGACGTATTCAACAGAAACCGAGGCCTCGTTTGTCATCGTCACGTGATTTTCACGGAAACGATACAAGCCTCGAATCGGGGCTTCATCTGGAACGCCCCTTTTTGCTCGACACAAGCTCCGGAGCCTCGCTTCAGATGTCCCATCACTATGTTTGACCATTGCCTGTTTACCTCGATCACTGTTTCTGGAATACCTTTTGGACTTGATTGCCTTTTTGAACCGTTTATTGTGTTTGACCTTCTGACCTGCCTCTTGACTCCTGCCTTCTGGATTATCACTTGGTTCGTTTGCCTATTAAACTTCTGCACATGGATTCTAACACGGCTTCAGCCTCTTCCTTACAGAATACTTCGCCTCAAATGAATCCAGCAGAAGTTTCCGAGCTCCAAGCAGCTTTCGCTTATCAAAGTGAAGTGCTTAAAGGATACCAGGAACAGCTCGACAAGCTTCGATCTGCCAATGAATACCTGACCCACTACATTCGATCACTTCCTCCACCCATGCCACAAACAGTAAGTTTTGCTATGCCTGATAAGTTTGATGGTTCAGCTGAACAATGTAGAGGGTTTGTTCGCCAAGTGGAGATTTATTTTGATAACCAGAAGGACAAGTTCAATTCTGATGGGAAAAAATGTGCTTTCCTGATGACACTTCTCTCTGGTAAAGCGATCGATTGGGCTGCAGCAGTTTGGGAGACTGATTTGAGGTTTAGAACTTCATATGATTACTTCATTCATCAGCTACGAGAGGTGTTTGAATATCCTGCAGGAGGCAAGAATATATCAACTCAACTGCTTCAAATGTCTCAGGGCAATCGTACCGCTGCAGAGTATGCCATTGAATTCAGGACGCTTGCAGCTCAGAGTGGATGGAACGATGTTTCATTGAAGGCTATGTTTCAACAAAGTCTAAATGCAGATCTACAAACCGAACTGGCCTGCAAGGGTGAGAATTCTTCATTCTCTGAGTATGTGACACTTGCTATCAAAATTGATAACTTGATGAGAAATGCTCCCAAGAAGAGATCTGCTCGATGGTCACAGTCAAGCACTCCTACCACACATCAGTTTCACCATGTTCCTCAGCATTCCACAATACCTGAATCAAAGCCAAGTCAGGAACCAATGCAACTGGGTTTCTCCAGACTCTCTGAGGAGGAGAGAATTCGAAGACGGCAGCTCAACCTGTGCTATTACTGTGGTGTGGCAGGCCACATCAGCATGGAATGCCCTCACAAGGCCCGGGGAACAACCAAGACTGCCACCCGGGTAAATATTGACCAATTTTCTCTCCTCCCTATCAAATCATTGACTTTTCCTGTTCGGCTGACTACTGAAAATATTTCTATTGATTTAACAGCGCTGATTGACTCTGGAGCAGCCCTGAACCTTATTCACAAAGACCTCATCACAAAATTCAACATTCAAACTCAACCCTGTAAACCACCTATCAAGATCAGTGCTGTTAACGAAGCACCCATTGGAGATGGAATTACTCAACAGACACAACCCCTACAGCTTCATATCGGATTATTCCATCAAGAGGCCATCTCTTTCTACGTCATTGACTCACCTAGACATGACATCATCCTCGGCTTTCCCTGGTTATCTGTCCACGACCCAGTTATCTCCTGGCATTATGGTGAGCTGACTCATTGGTCTGAATTTTGTCTTAACCATTGCATGCACTTGAACGTAGTCCAGCCATGTTTCACTACAAGCATTGAAAGCCCAGACACCAAGCAAACCACAAAGATTCCGGACTGTTATAATGACCTTACCGAAGTGTTTAGTAAAACTAAAGCAACGCAACTCCCACCTCATCGACCATGGGACTGCGCCATTGATCTGTTGTCCGGCACCATGCCCCCTAAAAGCAAAGTGTATTCTCTGTCCCATAATGAAACTCAAGCTATGGAGGAGTATATAGAAGAAGCCATGAACTCTGGGTTTATCCGCCCTTCCACTTCCCCAGCTGCTGCAGGTTTTTTCCTTGTAGAGAAGAAGGGTGGAGGCTTACGCCCATGTATTGACTACAGGGGATTGAATAACGTCACAGTCAAGTTTCGTTACCCCCTTCCACTGGTTCCTGCAGCCCTGGAACAACTACGCGAAGCCAAGATCTACACAAAACTTGATCTCAGAAGTGCATACAATTTGATTCGAATTCGTGAAGGGGATGAATGGAAGACAGCCTTCCTCACCACTAGGGGGCACTATGAATATCTGGTCATGCCCTATGGACTTGCTAATGCCCCTGCAGTTTTTCAGTCCTTCATCAATGAGATTTTTCGTGACCTCTTGAACCAGTATGTTGTGGCCTACATCGATGACATTCTCATATATTCCAAGTGTGAAGCCGACCACATTAGTCATGTCAAGACTGTGCTCACCCGTCTATTGGAGAACCGGCTATATGTCAAGGCTGAGAAGTGCGAGTTCCATGTGAAACAAACAACCTTCTTGGGATATAACATCAGCCATCAAGGTGTAAAGATGGACGAGTCCAAAGTCCAAGCAGTCACTGAATGGCCCCAACCTACTACAATAAAGGAATTGCAGAGGTTCCTAGGCTTCGCAAATTTCTACAGACGCTTCATTAGAAACTACAGTCTGATTGCTTCTCCACTGACATCGCTTTTGAAAGGCAAACCAGCTAAGCTCAAATGGTCTGAAGAAGCCACCAAGGCTTTCACTGAACTCAAGGGCAAATTTACCACGGCTCCCATTCTCAAGCATCCTGATCCCAATCTTCCATTTGTGGTTGAAGTCGACGCCTCAGATTGTGGAATTGGAGCAGTGCTCTCACAACGTCACGGCCGGCCAGGAAAACTCTACCCCTGTGCGTTTTTCTCAAGAAAACTGACTTCAGCCGAACATAACTATGATGTGGGAAATAAGGAACTGTTATCAATGAAGGCAGCTATTGAAGAGTGGAGACATTGGCTGGAGGGGGCCATTCATCCCTTTCAGGTTATCACCGATCACAAAAATCTGGAGTACATTAAGAGTGCCAAACGCCTGAACCCTCGTCAAGCTCGTTGGTCTCTTTTCTTCACTCGCTTCCAATTTACAGTCACATACAGACCAGGCAGCAAGAATAGTAAGGCTGATGCCCTGTCCAGACGCCATGATCCTCCTGCAGAAAATATTTCCCCCGAATCGATTCTTCCTCCAGCAGTCATTATAGCTCCAGTCTCTTGGGACCTGATGGAAGAGATCCAACGAGCCCAGCAACAAGAACCACCGCCTGTCAACTGTCCTTCAAACAAACATTATGTACCACAAACTCTTCGTCAAAGGGTCATGCAATGGGTCCACTCATCTCTAAGCTCAGGTCATCCTGGAATTTCTCGTACACTCCGTCTCCTACAAAATTCCTTCTGGTGGCCATCAATGACTAAAGATGTTGCAATCTATGTTAAGTCCTGCCAGGTCTGTGCACAATCCAAGTCCCCCAAGGAGTTACCCTCGGGCCTCCTCCAGCCACTTCCAATTCCTCACCGTCCCTGGTCAAATTTGTCCATAGACTTCATCACTGATCTGCCTCTCTCAAATGGTTTCACAGCTATCCTGGTAATCATCGATCGCTTCTCTAAGTCCTGTCGCCTGGTTCCATTAAAAGGTCTTCCTACAGCCATGGAGACAGCACAAGCCCTATTCCACCATGTCTTTCGGGTCTATGGCATCCCAGATGATATTGTCACTGACAGGGGAACCCAATTCACATCCCAGGTTTGGAGAGCCTTCTGCAAGCACCTCGACATCAACGTAAGCCTCACTTCAGGGTATCACCCACAATCTAATGGGCAAGTAGAACGCCTAAACCAAGAGATCGGCAGATACCTTAGAAGTTACTGCAGTCGTGAACAATACCGTTGGACAGAATTCCTCCCATGGGCTGAATATGCTCAAAACTCCCTGACTCACTCTTCCACTGGCATGACTCCCTTCCAATGCGTCTTGGGATACCAACCCCCCTTGTTCCCGTGGTCTGGCGAACCCTCATCAGTCCCTGCTGTGGATGACTGGATCAGGCGTAGTGAGAGGGTGTGGGACAGCGCCCATGTCCGTTTACAGAGAGCCGTCAGAACACAGGAGTTCCAGGCCAATAGACGACGTCGCTCCCACCCTCCCTACCAACCCGGACAGCGGGTCTGGCTCTCCACAAGGGACCTCAAGCTGCGGCTACCAAGCAGGAAGCTCAGCCCCAGGTATGTTGGCCCATTCAAGATTCTCAGACAGATTAATGAGGTCACGTACCAGCTTGAGCTTCCTACTAAGTATCGTGTTTCTCCCACCTTCCATGTCTCGCTCCTCAAACCGGTCCACCCGGTTGCTGACCCCAATGCCGAGGGCCCAGAGCCACCGCCACCGCTGGATGTTGATGGATCACCAGCATATAAAGTGAATGAGCTGCTGGATTCAAGGCGCAGAGGGAGTCAGCTCCAATACTTGGTGGACTGGGAGGGTTACGGGCCTGAAGAGAGATCATGGGTAGGCGCCCACGACATCCTGGATCCATCGCTCATCGAGGACTTTCATCGAGCCAGACCCGATCGACCAGCACCACGACCACGGGGACGTCCACGTCGAGCGCCAGGAGACGCTCCTAGAGGAGGGGGTTCTGTAATGCCACGCCAGCAGAGGGAGCCCTCACCTGAATTCTGACTGTGTGCCATTTCCCCTGCTCACTCTGCAGTCACTTCCTGTTTGGCAGCCATTTTAAGCATGGCATGACCAAACAGACCTTGCGAAGTATTGCCAGTTCTACTGCCTTACCGAGCGTTCTACCCATTGTCTGTTTGCATTGTGTTTGACCATTGCCTGTTTACCTCGATCACTGTTTCTGGAATACCCTTTGGACTTGATTGCCTTTTTGAACCGTTTATTGTGTTTGACCTTCTGACCTGCCTCTTGACTCCTGCCTTCTGGATTATCCCTTGGTTCGTTTGCCTATTAAACTTCTGCACATGGATTCTAACACGGCTTCAGCCTCTTCCTTACATTAATCAAAACCTATTACAAAGCTATAGCAATGTCATGTCATTAAATACGATAAAAAGTGATTCTGGAACAGATCTGCGTCTTCCTTATCCCGTTAAAAAACATATTACAGTATGTAACCATATTCCGTCCGTTCGAAAAAGTTGCACTAACTGTTGGTTACAAGCAGCATTTGCCCTCAGGCAGCTAACATAAACATATTTTTGCTAGCCTACCTGCTGCAAACTTACACCATTTTTGTACAAGACAAGTAGAGCTATTTTATCCAGTATAATTTATCACTTACCACTATCTTGTTTTTTCTTATCCTCCTCTTCCTTTCTCTTTTTTCTTTTCTGGCTTCCTGAAGCATAATGATGACTGCCGAGGAGGTTTTGTATTTTGCCGGCAGCTAGGGTGACCACCATCAAACAAACAAAATGTGGGACGATTACTAAGTTTGTGTGGGACAATGTGGGACATGTTAGCAAAACTAAAACATAACCTGAAACTGTTGTATAATCTTAAATTCAACATCACTGAGCCCAAAGGCAGCAGGCATCATGCAGATAACTACTTTTGAAACAGTTCTGACCAAGTGCAACTAAAATCCAACTAAATAAATAATGAAACAAATAAAACATAAAATTAGTTAATCTTATATACTTGGGGGGGGAACTGTAGTTTTTATTTATATATATATATATATATATATATATATATATATATATATATATATATATATATATATATATATATATATTAATTTATATACAGAACTATCCATTCGTTTTATGACAGGGAACACATGGAACGAATCACCGCTCCATATTTTGATTGACAGCCGTCACAACCTACTAGTGACCGTGTTTACTCCTTTCTTTTCAACCATTGGATATGGTTTAAAAAACGGCTTTTGTATTTGTGTAAGGCGGGATGTTACTTCTGACGAAGCGCTGTTAAATATAGGTGAAAAACGATGCCGCAAAAATAATAAATAAAATGCTTTCTTAAAAAGGCAAAAGAACGCATGCATGTTTTCTCAATATGATCATTAAAAATCAACAGACTGGTGAAAATGCGGGACATTTTCTCAATATGCGACATGCGGGACAAGGGGTGAAAATGCTGTGCGGTACAACGCAAAGCGGGACAGGTGGTCACCCTACCGGCAGCAGAGATCGCGTGGTCGGCTGGCTGCTGTCAGCGACTACTGAGAGGGGCCCTCTTGAGGGGGATCCCGATAACAGTGTCATTGCACTTTACTGCATTGACTTTCAAAGGGGCGCTCACACAGTTTGTCGTTTCATTTTATTCTTAACCTGTCGTTGTCTTGGGGCCCCAGGCCAGCTCGGGGCCCCAAGCAATTGCTTGGTTTGCCTGCCTTGTCGCAACGGGCCTGGGTATAACCGTATAATATAACCTCATGAAATCATTTAAATGTGAAAGTTAAAAAAAAGCTGATCGATGGAAAGAACTTAACAATTATAGTTACATGTTTGCTAACTAAATAAACCAATTAAAAGCAATTTGTGTGGTGTATAAATAATGTTGCGTATCTTCTTATCAAACCCGCTGCACCAGCAGTGATCAACCTCTCCTCTATTTTGCTTGGGAACTAATGTGGTGTGAAGGAAATTTTACATTTAGATGTGTTTTACTATTAGATGTGTTTTTATTTCATCTAGATGTGGTTTTAACTCTTAGAAGTGTTCATTTTACTTAGAGGTGTTTTTACTTAGATGTGAACCTTAACCTTTTATTCCTAGATGTGTATCACTTGTTAACATTGAACATGTATTTGTACTAATCATTATTAAAGAAATGTAACCAAGCTTTTAGAAATGCATATGTTAAGTGCAGGAGCATATTGTTCTGAGTGACAGAGTACTCAGTTGCAAGGAAGTTGGGTAGTGCAAGAGGTCAAGATGACATATCGTACTTTAGGTGTGGCAAGTGTGTGCGTAGTTGTAATTAGACTAGGAATAGACAGGATACGTGAAAATAATGTAGCTTAAGAACAGGAACTTCTGCAGACATGGGTAGTGTGATGTCTAGTTAGAATTTATGCTGAACAGGGGTTTTTGAATAAAGATGTTTCCTCTTAAGGCAAACAAGATTGGATACAACCCACTCAGGATGTATGAAGGGTATATAATGTAACTCCGGAGAGCAAACTTTGCCCTTCTCATGACAGACATTCTCTGTATGTGAACTGCCTATTTCTTGCAAGAAATAAAATCATGTTTGATACTTTGACTTTTCAAAGGTTTGAATTTGTGTTCCTTCCTCCTCATTCTTCGAATAGAATTATTTCCACAACAGTGGGTGGAACCAAAGTTTACAGCACTGCGTTCTCTGGAATCCTCTCAAGCGGAGCACTTCTACATTCCGATTGGTTGCCGCCGGTTGCCGCCGAACCTCGTCATAGCTCATTACCATAAAGTTGACTTGATTCCAACTCTCCTCGACGGCCAAATCGTCCAAGACGCGCCGCGCCGCTCTCGCCGGAGCTCGCCGCCGGGCTCCCATTGAGAATGAATGACTTCCGGCCACTTTGATGCTCTCGCCGGCGGCGGTGTGAACGCACAGTATCTCTCTCGATATATATCTCTCTCTATGTATATCTTTCTCTCTCTCTCTCTCTCTCTCGATTTATCTCTCTCTCTCTCGATATATTTACGTATCTCTCGATATATATTTAATTAAATTAAATTGTGCTTTATTGGCATGACAATTGTTACAATGTATTGCCAAAGCATTTCTAATTTTACAAATAATCAACATACATGTACATACATTAAATAAAATAATTATAAAAAGATCAAATCAAATCAAATAAAAAATAATAATAGCAATAAGTTGAACAAGCCATAAACATTTAGAATTCTAGGAACAATTTAGAATTCTGTGTGTGTGTGTGTGTGTGCATGCATGCGTGTGTGTGTGTGAGCGCATCACTGATTGATCGACTCCTCCCTCTTATTGTGGCAGGCATTAGTGTATCTTGCTGCTAGTGGGATAAATTCTCTTTTTCACCTAATAAATATTGAAGTTTTGTTTTATTGTTTAGTTTTATGAAGTCAGGACAAAGTAATTTGAGATTAAATGTTTTTCTGATTTGTTCATAGGCAGCTGGTGAGGAAGTGTGTCTCTGTCTCCACTTCTCCAGTGGTGCAGTACCAGTGTTGGGGGTAACGAGTTACAAAATAACGGATTACAGTAACGATATTACTTTTTTGGGTAACGAAGTAAAGTAACGCATTACACTAAAAATATTGGTAACTACACTACTTTACTAGACTATAGGAACGCGCTTTCCTGCGTTACTCAAGCCGTGTTTGCCTGTGTGTAAAGATCTGATATGTTTAAGTGCTGCGTGCACCGTTGCCATAGAGCAGTGTTTCCCAACCGAGGTGCCGTCTGACAAGAGCAGGAGTGCCGTGTAAAAGTCCTTCAAATTCTCTCTTTGTAAACTTTGTTCAATGCATATAGTGCTGCAGTATGTTCGAATACCAGTCATTTTCGCCGTCATCACAAATGAGAAGTTGCGCGCGCTGTGAGAATATTTTGTCTATGTGCAGTCATCCGAAAGTGCGCACACGTCTCACAGTGCGCAAATATTGAGTTCTCTTTCAAGTTTTGCTCTTGAACGGACAAACTCACACAAAAAATGGAAGCTTCAGCTTAAGTTCTGCCAGGAAGACTTAATCACTTCGTCACTTATTAATTTCATCTCTATCCAATCACGTCTTCATATTTTCTGTATAAAGGTCGTACTTACACATGTTTGAGTTCGCAGATGCCGATGCGACAACAATTGCTCGCATTCACTGCTAAACCATGTCCAACGATACTCCAATCGTATGCGATTACTCAGACTCCGATGACGAGTTAGTGCCGCCCTCTCCTCTTCCAACACGGCGCAACGCTCGCCTCCAACGCCGCGACTCGCCATGGGTAACGTGGTCTATGGAGGATATGCACAGTACTCTGGAATCAGCCGGCATTCCTATCAGCCAAGGTCTGTCCAGAGAGGATCTTATTCTTCTCGCTCAAAATACTCTGGGTAATCCACCCGAGTCTGTCTCTGATATCGCGACTCCTTCAGTGTCAGGCCACTCAAAACAAGCTGGTAGGAAGAGAACAGCAAAGTCATCGTCACCTCATCCCGGTAAAAGAACTACACTGCAAGCCCGGCCACCAGTTCATTCGGATATCACTGAGCCCGATGGAGTTAACACTCAACTCCTCCAAGCGGTTCAAAGCCTCTCCCAAACCGTCAAACGCCTGGAATCAAGGATGTCAAAATTCGAACTCTCCGCGGCGGCCTCCAATGGCCCGAATCAAGCCAATAACTTTGCCGTAAATCCTCAATTTTGTCCTCCTGCCAGCGGATTAAGTGATCCCCCGGGCTTCGCTTCTACTTCCTCAGCCCCGCTAGTTCTCCAACAACCAGCTCTGACACCATTTCAGGATGTTCCTGCTCCAACCGAAACTCCAGCCTTTAACCTTTCAACAGCAACTCTTGCCCAGACATTCGGCAGGCGTTTTGTCTCTCCAGCTGCTGCTACGGTATCTCCTTACATCAGAACAAAAATCATCCAAGGTAAGGACATAAACCTTGCTTCACTTCTGCTCCCCTCGCCTGCTGCTGACAGGAAGGTGGTTGACTGTGGTGACGTGGCAGTCTTGCTTAAAACGTCCGATCCTAGATTACAACGGAATCTCACATTCGCAGAATTTGTTATTGCTTTCAGCATATTCAGAGATATTCTGTGTCAGGCTTACCCAGATCGAAGGGAAGAGTTGGATTTGTATCTAGCCATGATGGCGGACTTTAATCAACGATACGGAGGCACACTCTTCTACGAATATCATAAATCATTCTCCGCCAAATCAGCTTCCTTTATTTCGCTTTTCAACTCCAGACTAGACTGGTCTGTGACTGACACCGAACTGCTTGTTCGTCATTTCGGCGGTGCAAAAACGCTGACTTGTAACATTTGAACTACTTTTAAAACTATGCCAATCCATCCCTCCGACTGGCCACTTTTCGGCGTTAAATGGGATTCCAAATTCTATTTTGCCGTAAGGCTTACATTCGGGTGTAGAAGTAGCCCGCATATTTTTAACAGCCTTTCTGAAGCGATGTGCTGGATCTTGCTGAACGTCAGCAAGCTTCCCTTCGTTCTGCATTTACTCGACGACTTTTTATTAATCGATTTTCCATCTCCCCAATCTTCCGTTCTAGACATACTCAAACATATCTTCAGTGATGTCGGCATTCCCCTCTCTGCCGAGAAAACCTTGGGACCCTCTACTTCTTTAGAATTTCTCGGGATTCATCTTGATTCTGTTCTAATGCAAGCTTCCCTTTCCCCCGAAAAGCTCGCAAGGATCAGGTTTTTTTTGGAATCATTTCCCTCGGTCCTTTCTATATCAAAGCGCGATTTGCTCTCGCTACTCGGGCACTTAAATTTCGCCATGAGGATAATTCCTCAAGGCAGGGCTTTCATCTCACGGTTGTTAACTCTGGCCCATTCCGTGGAAAAGCTAAGCGACCAGATCCAACTAGATGAAGGCTGCTTGTCCGACATTCAATTCTGGAAAAGATTGCTTAACGATTGGAACGGCATTTCTTTTTTCTACAACGACGATTTTGAATCATCGCTCCAACTTAATTTATTCACCGACGCGGCCCCTTCCATCGGGTTCGGGGGATTCTTTCAAGGGCAGTGGTTCGCAGAAAAATGGCCTAACGATTTTCCTAAAACCACATCAGACTCCGTTTCATCCGCGCTTTACGAGATATATCCTATAGCCGTAGCCAGCGTTCTCTGGGGCCCAGAGTGGTCACGTAAACGTATCACGATGCTCTGCGATAACGAAGCCACAGTCGCCATTATTAATAAAGGCAGATCATCTTGTCATTTCATTATGCCTTTTCTGAGACGGTTAATTTGGCAATCTGTTATTTTTAACTTCATCATTAAAGCTGAACACATACCCGGCCACTGCAATGTTATTGCTGACGCACTCTCTCGGTTTCGTTTTCAGACGTTCAGGCAGCTGTGCCCTTCAGCCAACCAGGATCCTTTAACCTGCCCTCCCTTAGGAGACATAATACTAAATTAAATGAACTGCTCACGTCAGCTAGTCAGTACATTTCTAAAGGCGTTGCTCCCTCTACACTTAAAGCCTATACGTCTGCATGGTCGGCTTTTCTTATGTTTTGCTTCTCCTTCCAAATTTCCGTTTTTCCTATTCTGATTTCGACCGTTTGCTCCTTTCTCGTCTTTAATTTCGAAAATCGCAATCTTAAAATTTCTTCTATTCGCAGACTTCTTGCCGGCATCCAATTCTACGCTAAATATTATAATCCTAATTTCCAAAGCCTTTTTTCCGACTCTTCTGTTCGATTACTACTTAAGGGGTTAGCTAAATCCTCCTGCAAAATAACAGACAAACGGCTGCCTATTACCTTGCCTTTACTGCACAGATTAATTAATTCTGTACGCAATGGCCTTCTTTCCACTTACTTTAATATTCTTCTAGAGGCAGTGTTTTTATCTGCCTTCTACGGGTTTATGCGTCCAGGGGAATTCACTTCAGAAACTAATAAATTCGATCCTGCCCGCGGCATTTCTTTCTCCGATCTACGCTTTGGACCCAAATTCTTCACACTCTTTCTCAAGAACTCTAAAACTGATGTTCAAGGTTCCGGCGTTACCCTAACGTTCTCAAAAATTAATAATAACTTCTGTCCCTTTACAGCTATGGTGAAATTTCTCAAAATCCGGCCTATAACTTCCAAATACGCACCGCTATTTATATTACCTAACGGAGCACCCCTTTCCAAGGCCTGTTTCAGAACTCACTTAACCACTGTTATCAAAAGTTGCAGTCTATCCCCTTCTCTCTATACCGGCCATTCATTCAGGATCGGGGCAGCTACAACAGCTGCTGAACGAGGAATCTCTACATCAGCAATTAAGATCATGGGCAGATGGTCTTCCTCAGCATTTGAATCAGATATCAGACCCGATTCAAAAACCATTCTCGAAGCTCAGCAAGCTCTTCAATAACAATCAGGTACATTCATGCAATTACTGGTGGTGGTTTTACGACGGTAATGGCCTTGCGTGACCACCGGACTATATCTGTCCGGTTTATCGAGGCCTGTCTATGTCTGGCCTAATGTGGCTATATCTGTCGGCCTATCGAGGCTGTCTATGTCTGGCCTAACGTGGCTATATCTGTCGGCCTATCGAGGCCTGTCTATGTCTGGCCTAACGTGGCTATATCTGTCGGCCTATCGAGGCCTGTCTATGTCTGGCCTAACGTGGCTATATCTGTCGGCCTATCGAGGCTTGTCTTGTCTGGCCTAACGTGGCTATATCTGTCGGTCTATCGAGGCCTGTCTATGTCTGGCCTAACGTGGCTATATCTGTCGGCCTATCGAGGCCTGTCTATGTCTGGCCTACGTGGCTATATCTGTCGGCCTATCGAGGCCTGTCTATGTCTGGCCTAACGTGGCCATATCTGTTGGCCTATCGAGGCCTGTCTATGTCTGGCCTAAGTGGCTATATCTGTCGGTCTATCGAGGCTGTCTATGTCTGGCCTAAACATGGCTATATCTGTCCGGTCTATCGAGGCCTGTCTATGTCTGGCCTAACGTGGCCATATCCGTCCGGTCTATCAAGGCTGTATATGTTGGCCTAACGCGGCTATATCTGTTCAGTCTATCAAGGATCAGTCTATATCTGGCTATATAAGGCTAAAGCAGTAGCTATATATAAAAAAAAAAAACAAAAAAAAAAAAACAATTTCATTAAACAGTCATGGTAACCCCTATTTTTCCTATCTTTCAGGAACCTCAGGATCACGTCCGGCGCGTATTCTTTTCGTTTACCATTTTGGGGGAAGGCTGGCCCCGTCCGGTGGATCTACAATCCACCCACTTTTGGGGGTCGGCTGCGCCCCTGCCTTCATCTTCAGGCAGGGATATGCTGATCCGCTACCCTCGGATTACTAACTATGGACGGGGCCTATGCCAAACTTTATTATGCTTGCTGGGCTGTTAATAAATGTATGCTTCATTCATCATCCTATCTCTGAGTCTTTCTGGTAGAAATGGAAGCTTCAGCTTAAGTTCTGCCAGGAAGACTTAATCACTTCGTCACTTATTAATTTCATCTCTATCCAATCACGTCTTCATATTTTCTGTATAAAGGTCGTACTTACACATGTTTGAGTTCGCAGATGCCGATGCGACAACAACCTCCTCCCTCCCCCCCTTACGGAAGGAAAATATATTTACCAATATATTACTTGAAATATATTATAATATATTGTTAATATATTGATGGTACATATATACAATATATGTAATATATTGCAGTATATTGCAAAATATACAAATGATTGCCGCTTTCAATATATTGCAATATATTGAAAAATATAAATATTAAATCCCATATATGGGAATATATCGCCTAATGTATTACATGATATTTTCCAATATACTGCAATATATTTTTGTTTCGTAAGGGCCACCACCACCAGGATGGTTCCGTCCATACCTCTAAAGGGGGGTCGGCTGCGCCCCTGCCTTCATCTTCAGGCAGGGATATGCTGATCCGCTACCCTCGGATTACTAACTATGGACGGGGCCTATGCCAAACTTTATTATGCTTGCTGGGCTGTTAATAAATGTATGCTTCATTCATCATCCTATCTCTGAGTCTTTCTGGTAGAACTATGTCAACATGCCCATCTTGATGAGTATCATAGCAGACATAGTCTGTATATGCCTTAAAACGACGCATATCCGAGCATTAGGTCCAAGATTAGTTCTTAAAGGGGCAGTATTATTAGGTCTAAAAGGGGCAGTTTTATTAGGTCTTAAAGGGGCAGTAGCCTTTACTGCTGTCTGTTTAATGTCAAACAACAAAAGAAAAGGGCATCACTCACTGCTCTTGATTGAATAGATTTTGTAAATTTAATAGGATTAAGGTTTAATTTATACAGTCAAATATGCAATGTTATTTTACATTTGATTTCTGTACCTGGAAACTAATGTTAGACGTACCTGAAAAACCTGAAAAGCATTGTTTATTTTATTAGTGTCTTTGCTCAATAGTATTTATTTGTGCTGCTGCTTATATTTAAATTATTTGTTCTTATTATTTTCTTTATCTTTATTTGACAGTAGTCCTTTTTGTTTGTTTGAGGAAACTGCCATAGAACCATGATGTTTGTCCATATATCTACACGGTAAATTAAGAAATGGGAAAGTAAAGTAATAAGTAGTGTAGTTACTTTTCAAATACAGTAACTAGTAAAGTAATCTCATTACAATTTACAGATGTAACTAGTAACTAGTAACTAATTACTTTTTTTGAGTAACTACCCCAACACTGTGCAGTACGAGCAGATGCGGCTCTCTCTGGGCAGCCAGTTCTGTCTGTATCTGCCCGTCTCTACGGCCAGTGTGTGATTGCTCAGTCTGTACCTCGTCATTCTTCTTCTGAACTCACAGTTTTTCACTGCGCTCAGGTATTCTGCTGTTGTGTAGCTTCTGTTTAGGGCCAAATAACATTCCAGTTTACTTTGTTTTTGTGTTGTTTCAATCCAATAGGTCAGGTAATTTTCTCTTTGTGCTTTAATAATTTGGTTGGGCCGGATTGTGTGGATGAGTGTGTCAGTGTCCTGAGGCTGGCTGGTGTTAGTTTGTGTTTGCAGCGTCAGGATCAGCTGAATCAGGGGACTCTTCTCAGTGTTCACTTCATGGTTTTAAGGGCTTTAAAATGATAAGAGCTGGGTTCACTCATTTTTAGATGTTTCCTAAATTTGATGGCCCGATTCTTTCAATACCCTCTACTATGTGTATTAGTAGAGGGTATTGGCCTAATTCTGCCCTGCATGCGTTGTTCGGCGGGTTCCTCTGTACTCTCAGGATACTCTTACAGAACTCAGCATGCAGGGTTTCAATTGGGTTTTTGTCCCATTTGTCGAATTCATGATTTAAGAGAGGACCCCAAACTTCACTGCCATATAGTGCAATAGGTTCAATCACTGATTGGAATATTTTAAGCCAGATTTTGATTGGTATTTCAAATTGAATTGATTTTTCTTTGATGCCATAGAAAGCCCTTCTTGCTTTCTCTTTTAGTTCATTCACAGCCAAGTTGAAGTTTCCATTTGGACTGAATTTCAACCCGAGGTATGTGTATTCGGTGGCATGATCTACTTTGGTCATACCAAGGGTGAAACTGTGCCTCTTTCCCTGATATCTGGGTCTTTTTTTAAATGTTATTATTTTAGTTTTAGCCGTGTTAATGGTTAGGGCCCAGGTCTGACAGAACTGATGCAGGACGTCCAGGTTCTGCAGTAGACCCTCTTCTGTTGGAGACAGCAGCACCAGATCATCCGCATACAGGAGGAACTTTATAAAGGAGTCATGTAGTATGAGGCCAGGAGCTGCTGATTGGTCTAGAAGATTCATTGATTCACTGCTAATTCATTGATGTAAATATTGAAGAGGGTCGGTGATAGTGGGCAGCCCTGTCTCACACCCCGCACTTGAGTGAAGAACGCTGTTTGTTTATTTGCAATTTTAATTGAGCATTGATTGTTTGAGTACATTGTTTTAATGATGTTGTATGTTTTGCCTCCGATACCTGATTCTAGAAGTTTAGACAAAAGACCTTCATGCCAAATTGAATCAAAGGCCTTCTGGAAATCTACAAAGTAAGCAAAAGTTTTGGTTTTGTTTTGGTTAATGTGTTGGTCGAACAAGGTATGCAGGGTGAAGATGTGGTCTAATGTTGTATAATTTGGTAAGAATCCATTCTGACTTTTGCTGAGGACATTGTGCTCTGTGAGGAAGTGAACGAGTCTCGTGTTGATGATGTTGCTGAACATCTTCCCCAGGTTACTGCTCACACAGATGCCTCTGTAACTGTTCGGGTCTGATTTGTCTCCACTCTTGAATATGGGCATTATGAGTCCTCTATTCCAGGGGTCAGGGAAATGACCGACACACAGAACCAAGTTGAACAGTTTCATTATGGCCCATCTGAATTTGGGATTTGTGTTTTTAAGCATTTCATTTAGGATGCTGTCCGGTCCACTTGCCTTTTTTGTTGACAGGGCCTGTATTTGTGATTGGGTAATCTAGCGGATTTTGGTATTTGCCAATTATGGTTTCTATATGGTTTAATTTTTTAGATATCTGTGTCAATTTATATTCATGTTTAATTTGCTGTACAGTTGTTCGAAGTGGTTTTTCCAGGTGTCTCCGTCTTGTAGTTGTTTGTTCTTGATTCTTTTTATTCAGGAGATTCCAGTTGTCCCAGAAACTGTTTGAATGGACAGATTCTTCAATAGTTTTGAGCTGATTCTGGACGTACTGTTCTTTCTGAGTGTTTTTATATTTTTTAAGCTCCTCACAATAATGAAGACGTAAATCTGAATCGTCTGGTTGTCAGTGTTTTTGGTTTGCCAGCTGTCTTAAAATTTTCTTTATTCGTTTACAATCCGAATCAAACCATTTTTTGTTCTCTTGTTTTTGCTTATGAGTTTTCTTAGAGCTTTTAAGATTAGATATTGTTGCCAAATAATCAAATATGTCATTTATGTTTTCTACAGCCAGATTTACGCCATCTTCATTATGAGGATAAGTATTTTCTATAAAGTAAGCACACTTGTGGATGGTTGAATGCGGTCAGATATTTTTCTGTGCTGTTTTGGACCCATCTGTAGTTCTTTGTGTAGCGTGAGGGCACTATAAACATTTATAAGCCGGACTATGCCACCCTGAATCTTTCCTCAGGGAATGTTAGACAAAGTTATAAGCACAGATTAGTTGTGGACCACCTCAACAAAATAAACAGAGACGTGTTTCTCAGAAATAATAAAACTCAATTTATTAACAATTGCACAAAAGAAACACCCAAGGATGAGCCATAAGCTAGTTCTTTGTTGGTTTAAAAACACAGTAAACTGCACCTTTAAAAGAGAGAATACCAACTACAAAAAAACAAACAAATAAACTCAAAACTAGCGGACACTTGAGGAGGACTGACCGGTCACCAGCGCGGCCACTCTATGGCCCCTATTAAGAAAATCAGCACAAATGTGCCTGTGGAAAATATTCAAGAAAAACACACAGCCACGCAAGCACGCGCACACACACACACACACACACACACACACACACACACACACACACACACACACACACACACACACACACACACACAGAGGACATGCAGTGCAACCGGAGAGTATCCACCAAAGGGACCACACCAACGATCCAACCAGCACCCCTCAGTTATCCGCTAAAACAACAAAAAAAAGAAAGAAATGGAATTAGTTGGTTCTCACAGAATAAAGTGCTCAGAACCTGACCATTAATGGTTTAAGCAGCCCATTTATAAACTCATAACAGCAGCAACACTAGGTATCACAATATTAAATATCATAAACCAACCAAACGCAACAAAACAAAAGAAAATTACATATGCCAAAAAGAAAATATGGGGAGGAAAGACAGCAGTGGCAAATAAATGGCAATTCCTAAAGAAAACAAAATCATAATTCATAAATATTGCCAGCCCCCAACGAAATCACTCAAACACATAAAAATAAACCCTACTGATGCGCTAATGGGTGGAACGGCAACACAACGCCAGTTTCAATGGTCTTTAACCATGCATTCACCAGCCCCACGACCAACAGGGAAACCTAATCAGCCTAAAACAAAGCCTACACTGTTAAAAGCAGGTCACAAACCACAAATTAACAGAAAAAACAGTCCGACCCACCTTGTATCTAATACCAAACACCCGCACACAAGCGTGGGGGAAACAGCCTACATAAAAAGAAAAGGAGACCCTTAAAGGTCCCATGGCATGGCATTTTTCTATTATTTTGTGTTTCCTGAGGTGTACTTATATTGTTAGTATGATTTTTACATCATAAAATGTCATAATTTAGAAATAAAAGGCATTTTTTCTATATTGATGTTTGCCCTGTGGCCGAATGCCATGTTTCAATGGGCGTGTCTGCTGTGAGACTTCAGTAAAAACGACCACTGTTGTGATTGGCTGACATCTTTGCGAGGTCTACGAACAGGCAGAGAGAAGAGAGAGAGAAGCCGCAGCTTGTGCACGAATAATAAAGTTCTGTGTGAACTTGAATCATTAGCTACACATCAGAAATCACTGATCACAGATCAGAAGGAACTGAGAAAAGACTTCTGTTTTCATTTGTACATCCAAACACTGAGAAACTGCCAGCGTTCACTCGTTCACAAGACATGATCTCTCGAGGACAAATATAGCGCTCGCATGGGCGTGCCAAATTCTCTGGGTGGAGGAAAGGGAGGTAACCGTTCCTGTTATGACGTCATAACAGGAAAATTCCAGATCAGCTCGTCTGGGCTGTCATTTTCTCAAAGGCAGAGAAAGACAGCCAGATTTACATGGATCAAAATTTCTAGCCACTTGGGGACAATATTCAGGCTAGGGGAACTCATATTAATGTTGAAAAACCTCATAAAATTTAAATTTCATGCCATGGGACCTTTAAAGAAATAATCTACATGTTATGGGTTGGTGCTTCCAAATTAGATGATGCAGAGTAAAAGCAACAATGATCATTACCTTATTTGAGCCAGAAACGGAGAATCAAGCTGATAACCTCCCCAAACCACCGCTCCTACCGGTCTTATAAAGCAGGCGGAAATGTCCTAATGTGCACACTTCCGCCAACGGAGGAACGCTCTTAAAGGGGCCACATCACTTCCTCGCAACTACGTCCTTATGAAGGGACCTCACTACAATCCACCCTCCACTTTGTATCGGCGCCCCGACGATAAAAAAACAAAATGAAGGGACTATGGACTATGGCCATATTACTAGACCCAGGGACATGAGAAACTGCAGCACCAGGTGCCCTAGTCCTTGTTCCCACCGGCAAATGGTAAACGTTAGGATGCTTTCCTGCTGTCTTCCCGTCTGGGTTGGAACCCACTAGTACTAGGGGCCTCATCACTGATCTCCCCCGGGTCACTTCGCAAGTCCTCAGCTGCCAGTGGCTCCATGGGAGGGCCTACAGAGAAGTTATCAGTGGTACCCAACCTCTCGGCCTCTGCCTGCTGTGGAATGATCCACCACTCTCCCTCTGACTCTTCCTCACTCACTAGGGAACCTGGTTCGGTCAACGAAACCTGTGCTACAGAGGGCAAGTCAACCAGGGTAGATCGAAGATGACAAAAATGCACGTGTTTTACAGTACCAGGGCCATGAAGGGGCACAATCGAATACACAGCTCCATTCTCCCCAGGAGCTTTGATGACTTTGTAGATGGTGGCTCCCCAAACATCTTGAATTTGCGCTCTTCCATGAATATGGTTAGCTCGGAGGTAAACCAAATCCCCCTCTCTAAAACTTCCAAGGGTAACCTGTCGATCATGGTGCTCTTTTCGGATGATTGTGGCAGCCTTCAGTCGTTCCTTGGCCGTATCAAACGCTTGCAGACGCTTCTGATGCTCCTGCACCCAGTCGCTCACAGACTCAACTGCTGGTTCCGCAATTCTGCCAAGAAGGAAATCAATAGGCAGATGGGGTTCTTGCCCAAACATTAAAAAGTGAGGGGACTCACCCGTAGACTGATGAAGAATAGTTTTGTAGGAGAAAATAATCTGAGGCAAATACAGAGGCCAATCACATTTCTGGTCTGGCCGGAGAGTTCGCAACAGTCCATGAAGTGTTCTGTTGAACCGATCGCATTGTCCATTCCCCTGCGGTTGGTAAGGGGTCGTGTGGGTCTTCCGAACCCCGTAAAGTTTACACAGCTGTCGAATCAAGGCACTCTCAAAATTCCGACCTTGGTCGGAATGAATGCGGGCCGGTACACCAAACTTGTAGAACCATTCACGAACGAGTACCCCAGCCACCGTATCGGCCCGTTGGTCTCTAATGGGAACCGCCTGAGTAAACTTAGAATAAACATTGGTCTTAATCAAGACATGTTCCCTTCCATCCCTGGAAGGATCCAGAAGTGTAAAGTCTATAGCCAAAATGTGATTTGGTTTATGGCCAGAAGATGACCCATTGGGGCATGAGCTGCAGACTGCATGGGTTTTGCTATAGTACATCGCTGGCAGCGATAGCACCACTGCTTTACATGTTTATGCATCCCCGGCCAGTAGCACCTCTGCCGTACCAAGTCTGTCATCCTCTCAACACCCTGGTGCCCATGGCCATGATGCAACTGTTGATATACTTCTTCCCTCAGAGCTTCAGGAAAGAGAATAGATCTAAATCTGTGATCATGTTGTCGACTATTGAGCAACCATGAAATGAGCTGTAGGTGTATCTCCCCAGAGAATCCCCTCTCACCCTGCCATTGACGAGGTACAGACCGAGGCTTCGACACAGCTCAAGTAGAACTCTCCCGTTCTTATTTACCTGGGAATCAGAGTTATTCTTAGAGAAACTGACACTGTTTTGTTGATAGCTCTGTCCAAATATATAATTATTCCCGTTGTCAGTGGTGTAGTCGGGTAGGGATCCCGTCCTTGCGTTGAGATCCCCACAGATTAACACACTTCCCTGGGCCTGGAAGTGGTTGATTTGACTGTGGAGGGTCTCAAAGATGTTTTCATCATAGTAAGGAGATTCAGAGGGAGGAATGTAAAGAGCGCATAAGAATATATCTTTTGTAGTTTGAATGAGCTGATTATTGATTTTTAGCCAGATGTGAGATTCTTCTTTTTTGATTAGTTGGATGTAATTATCAATTTCAAGCTTGTGCCAAATTATTATGCCCCCTGAATCTCTCCCACGTGTAATCTTTTCATGTTTTTGGGACGATATGGATATTTACGGGAGGGGGTCTGGGTGGCATTCGAGCTCGGCTGTTTGATGGTTTCTGTCTGCTCTCTCAGGCTTTGCATTTCTCTTTCTCAGAAGATCAGCTCCTCTCTGACACTTTTCAGCTCGCTGTTCAGGGTCTCTCTGTCCTGCTGCAGCTTTTTTATTTCTCCTCTCAGCTCTTCAACACTAGTTGTAAACTCTCTAGTGAGCTGATGAAGTTTGTTTTCTAGGTGTTGTATGCGCTCGCTTGATGTTGTCTGCGAGAGCACCAGTTCTCTGAGTTCCACCAGATCCACCTCCTGTAGGGACAGACTGCTCAGTATCTGCATGACCGAAAGCTGCAGCTGCGCATCACAGTCCAGGAGAGGCTCCTCCTCCTCTAGCTCTAGCCCTGCCCCTGAGCTCTTGGGCTCAACATGGCTGCCTGCTCTCTCTGTCTGTTTCTCACTCTCTGCCAGTGCTTTGAGGCTGTTAAAGTTGGCCTGGACAGAGCTGAGACAAACTTCATTCCCTTGAAACATTATTGTTCCATTGTGATACACATTTACAGTCAGATATGCTTTGCTGGTGTCTCCTTCTTCTTCATGAATTCGAATTTGTCTCCCATTACAGATGCCGTGTTTTGTAAAGTTCTTGTAATAATTGCAGATAACTGTGTGCCAAGCATTGCAGTTTTCTGTGTAGAGCAGTAGATTAGTGATGGTGGACTTGTCACCTTTTTGGAAACAGTCAGCCATTAAAGTGTCTGGGTTTTTCTTGAGCAGGTTGTGTTTATATGTTTTCTTGTCTTTTGCAGTCTTTATCTTCTGAGGGTAAGTGATGGCTCGGGGGAGGGGCGCTGCTACCTCTGTTCCCTCCATTTCAACTGTCACTGCTGTCACTCACTCTCTGCTATATTGCTAAT